>CM068299.1:12790142-13062523 GCA_034768395.1 Linum lewisii
TTTCCTCTGGTGTCACGAGGAATATATGAGGAGTCGGTGTCTGTGTCTCTAGGCACCCCTTCTTCCTCCAGATCGTCTCTCAAGTTTCTACCCTCAAGTGGTATGCTTTGGGCCCCTGGATTCACGTATTTTAATGGTGTTTCCTCCGTCTCTCCTTCAGGCCTTACAGTTGACGCTTCTCCTCTTATCATTCTTCCAATATTCCCCTGCTCCATTGCTCAGCTTCCTCAGTTTTTGATTAGTCCCCTATCTGGCGCGCCAATTGTTCCGCTCTTGTCGCCTGGAACAATGAGGGAGCCGACCCGGTCGCCTAAATGACTCTGAATCGCCTAGCAATAAGAGAGTGAGGGCAGTAATCAGAACAAAGGGGTTAGGAATGAAATGGATGATGATGTAACAGAGTGTACCTAGGGATTGCTCCCAGAATTTGGTCGTGTCCGCTGTCTGCTCTTCCTCCCTGTATTTATAGCCTGGCAAACCTGCCAAGACCGTTAGGCAATTGGTACGGCGCTCGGCAGATTACGCCACGTGGCATTGAATCCTAGCCGTCGCTTGGCGAATACGAAAGCTCCAGGATTGATCCACGTGGCTTTTTTAGGGTTTTCCAGGATGGCGGACGCACTGTCGCCTCATAGCTTCTTCTGGGCTCGCGCGTCCAGGCCCATCCTCTGCGCGACTCTAGGGCACCTGCTTTGGTCAACCCTCGCCTGAGGTGTTGACTTTATTCGGCTCAGTGGGCCCCTTACGCGTCCAGGCCCATCTCTTGAGCGGCTCTAGGACGTCTGCCTGGTCAACCCTCGCCTGAGGTGTTGACTTTCCTCGCTTGAGGTGTTGACCTCTTTTGACCGGCGGACCCTTTTTACCCATTGGGTTATCCAACTCAGGGTGGCCCATCTGAAGATGATAACTAGTAACCAAAATTAGTTAACTTATCGAATTAACTAGTTAACATCATGATCAGATTACTAGTAAGCGTGTTGTTAATTAGTTAACCAGTTAACAATTTTTTTGCTGATAACTAGTTATCAAAATTAATTTACTAATTAACTTATCGAGTTAACTAGTTAACATCGTCATCAGATAACTAGTAAATGTGTTGTTAATTAGTTAACTTATATAATTAACTAGTTAACACCATGATCAGATAAGTGGTAACACCGGGTTATCAAAACTAATTAACACGTTATTCAACAACTAGATTATATAGCTACAAGGTTATCCCAACAATATTTTGCATTTAAATGTTTACAAAATAGCCCAAATTTAGTTAACTAGTTAACATCGTCATCAGATAACTAGTAAATGTGTTGTTAATTAGTTAACTTATATAATTAACTAGTTAACACCATGATCAGATAAGTGGTAACACCGGGTTATCAAAACTAGTTAACACGTTATTCAACAACTAGATTATATAGCTACAAGGTTATCCCAACAATATTTTGCATTTAAATGTTTACAAAATAGCCCAAATTTAGTTAACTAGTTATTTTGTTATTAACTAATCAACTTATCGAGTTAACTAGTTAACATCATGATTGAGTAACAAGTTAACGAGATTATTAGATAACTAATTAACGTAATTATTTGATAACTAGATAAAAATCATGATTAGATAACTAGTTCTATCTAATTAACGAGTGTATTTAGCTAATAATTAGTTAACTAGATAACTTATCAAGTTAACTAGTTAAATCATGATTACGATAACTAGTTAACATTTTTTAAGATGATAACTAGTTTTCAAAATTAGTTAACTAGTTTTTAAAAGATTACTAGTTAACATATCAGATTTAATTAGTTAACATCTTGATTGGATAACTAGTTAGCTAGTTTTTTTATTTATTAACTAGTTAACTTATCGAGTTTAACTAGTTAACATCATGATTGAATAATTAGTTAACGAGATTATTTAGTTGATAACTAGTTATCAAAACTAGTTAACTAATTATACTTATTATTTAACACATTATTCGACAACCAATTTATATAGTTCAAAAATTATTCCAACAATGTCAACAACATAATAATAGTGACTAAAACTGTAATTATTAATACTAAACAATCAAACTATTTATAACTTAAAATGCAGTGACTAAAACTGTAATTTTATAATTATTAAATAATTATTTTTGTATCGTCTTCAACCTTGAGCAGTTGAGCTCCAGCTCCGCTGCTTTCTTCGGCCGCGCCGATGCTCCTCCGACTCTCCTCCGTTTCATGTGTCGCTGCTCCGACCACGCCGCTGCACCGACCGCGTCACTGCTCTTAACCCATTGCTCTTCGGCCCCGATGGGGCTCCGCTACTTTCTTCGCCCGCCAATGCTCCACCGCTCCTTCGATCGCTTGGACGGATGAAAGCTGGGATGACATCGGGAAGGGGAATTTTGCTGTGCAAGTTTCCGGTGGGGTTGTTCCAATTTCGAAAAACGATTTGATTTGCAGCGGCCATGCCCACGGCGGAGGCCCTGGAAAATTTGAAAAATGAATTAGTTTGCAGCTGGGATAGAGACTTTGAATTGGAAATTGTCGACTCCTTTCCGACTCACCATCGTTAAGCCTTCAGTGTGTATGCTTTGAGAAGATAACGGAGATGCGGGAGGGAGGATGACGATGATGTTACGGTGGCGGCGGTGAAAATAATAAACCGGAGATACGGTTTACAATTTTTTCAAAATACCAAAATTACCCCAGGTTGGAACGGTCCAACCCTTTAAGGGTTGGACGTGGATCCTGTGCCTACGCCTGGTTGTTGTTTATATTTATATATATGTCGCCATATATCCTAAATGCTATAAATAATATGTGCCTTTAACAGTTTCAGACAATATAGTATATATGATAAAGAAATACATGATACATGTTTTTTTTGGAAACTTTGATGTATGAATAGTATTTGCTACTACAAATTACTACATGAAATAGTGATTGCCGTAGCAAATACTAACTATTTGCTACTGCATTTTCATGCCGTTGTAATTTTGCAGTAGCTAAAGGTCAGTTTTTTTGTAGTGTGGGTTGCACTACTGGTCTAAATCCCGAGGCCCCAGATCCTTATTTGAGCCCACCCCTAAGTGGTTCGACCTTTATACTTGCCTCATAGCTTCAACGGCTCGTCTGACACCCCTAGTGATCGATTCTCTCTTGATCGACCCTGACCACAATAAGCTTTAACTAGTTTAAGCCAAAAGAAAAATCGAAATCGCTGGTCTGGGATATTACAAGTGATATGGAGCATATGAACACATCAAGACAACTTAGGAAGGCTGGAAAGTGCAGAATCTGGAAAGTACGCAGAAGTGCTACATGTGTGGCACATTTTTAATTGCTCTATGGAGCTTTTTCAGTTACTGTTAAGGTTCAGTAGTGGCTTAAGAGTCCATCAACTTACATATTAAAAAAAGGCACTCACTCATTTAAATAAGAGAGCTATTTTTTTTTACATTTAGTACATCTCTCTAGCTTATTTTCTCAATAATATTCATTTTATAATGTGATTACTGACTTAAACATTAAAAAAAAAAAATCAACGGCCATCACCTTGTCGGTTCAGGTACCAAATTTTATTTTTTTCTAGAGCTGAATTGTTCTCGTTACCAACAATTTACAAAACTTAATGCATGTAAATAAATGAAAAATGAAATTTTATTAAGAAATAAATAAAATTATATAGTCATATGAACTTGAATGTCACTACAACAAAAGCAGGCTACGGAGGCACACCGTATCTGCCTCTAAAAGTCATTTTCTGCCAGAGGTGGCAGTCCCAACCTGAAACCCGAAAACCTACCCGTAATCGACCCGATCAACGCGGTTTTATAACCGAATTGACCAAATAACGGGTCCGGGTCGGGCGGTTAAAAAAATCCGGCCAAATATTAGGGCGGTTATTGGTCCGCCAGATAACCGGGCCGACCTGGCCGAATGTCACCCCTACTTGACGAGAGTTGGGATCATCACATCGTTATGTTTTAAATTTATTTTCTTCGAACTCTTAGTATTCGTAATTTCGGATGTTAATTAGTTATTATTAAACAGAAGTATTTGTGTTATTATTTTGGGATTTCAGATTTTTAGTTTTCGGAATTAATTATTTGGTTAGTTGTTTAGTATTTCAGAATTAATTTTTATTAATTGTGTCACTTAATAAGTTAGTACGAAGTACGAACTAAATTATGAAATTAACATATCCCAAATTAAGTGCTACAATTGAAATAACAAATTATTTGGGCTACTAAAACCCATAATTATGCAGCCCAATTGGGTTTGGAAGCAGTTGGGCTGCATTTGGATTCGAATTTGGGCCGCAAATGTTGGGCTTCACGCTAGGCCGGGTATAATCGTTGGTGCCCGCCCGCCCGTCGGCCACAGTCACGGTAAGGAAAACAGAACCGACGGGTCCGGGTCGGGAGGTTAAAAAACCGATCATATATTAGGGCGGTTATTGGTCCGCCAAATAACCGGGCCGACCCGGCCGAATGCCACCCCTATTTTCTGCCTCTATAGAGTTTTAGAGGCAGATAGCTTAAGTGCCACCAACGCTCCTGTCGCTAAAGGTCTTTTGAGGCAAATACGGTGGCACATATTATCTGCCACTAATGGAAGAATTAGTGGCAGATATAATTGTTGGTAATTACGTCTTTAAACAGCTACTTATCTGCCATACTTATTTTTGTTGCTTATCTGCCAGTAATGAAAGAATTAGTGGCAGATACAATTGTTGGTAATTACGTCTTTGATATTTTCTTTATTGGACTCTTCCACTATTTACATATATTATTTACTACTCTTTTGCTATCTATGGGGTTTGAACCCGGGTGGTCAAGGAAATGTGCTAAGTTCTTAGTTCTTACCACTTGGCTCAAGAGTACTTACTGATATTTTCTGCGTAATTTTTAAATATGAACTCTAAACTCAATGATACGGAGAAACTATGCAAAGAAAAAGAAATAAAAATTGAAAAAATGAAATTTTTTCTTACTCATTATTAGAAAAAAAAAGTCGTTAGCGTTATTATATATATAATTAATTATATAGTATCTAATATTTATCTACACAAAATAGTACAAAGTTTACAAGTTATCTACCTTTATAATTTTTTTTGAAAATAATCGAAATCTTATTCATCAACTCTCATGAGAAATCAAACAACACTCCAACAAAGTCTCATCTAGCCAAATCGAATGGCTATCACCCACAAACGGCGACATGCAAAAGGTGTCATTTGTAAAAGGACACCTTTACAAATTTTAATCATTCAACATATAGAGATAGATCAATTATCTACATCTAAGCTAATCATACAACCTATAGAGGCAATTGTAAATTATCTGCCTCTAAAAAATTTAATCATACAACCTATAGAGGCAGTTATAAATTATTTGCCTCAAAAAGAGTTTTTTTGTATAAGACAAAAAACTTATAGAGACAGTTATAAATTATCTGCCTCAAAAAGAGTTTTTTTGTATAAGACAAAAAACTTATAGAGGCAGTTATAAATTATCTGCCTCTAAAAGAGTTCTTCAGATAACTTATAGAGGCAGATAATTATCTGCCTCTAAAAGATGTAATCGTATGACTTATAGAGGCAGATAATTATCTGCCTCTAAAAGATGTAATCGTATGACTTATAGAGACAATTATAAATTATCTGCCTCTAAAACTATAAAAAATATTTATTAATATTAAAATAAATAAATAAAATACAATTAGAGGCAGATATTTGCATCTATAGAGGCACATATAGTATTTGTTCTTTAAAAGTATGTTTAGAGGCAAATATTCTATGTGCCTATGTATCTGCATCCGTAGCCAGGTTATGTTGTAGTGTGTTGTGGATACATAATGCTAGGGGTGGAAGTTTGGGTATGGGATTTGGGAATTCTCATTCCCAAATTTAAATTCCCAAATTATTTAGGGAATTGGGAGCCCATATCCCAAATTTAAAATGTAAAATTGGGTTTGGGTTTATCAAAATGGGAATGGGAATTTGGGTTTGGGTATGGGAAAGCCCAAATACAAAAAAAAACCCCCAAATCCCCAATTCAAGCCATCTCAACATCCCCTCCGTCGCCGCCGGCGCCCTTCCCCGACAACGAAACATCTTGATCAGCTCCATAAAGCGAATTATGCCGACTAGCAGACTCATACTTCTCCCATCTCCCCACAACGCATAAGCCTCTTCCCCATGAATCGCATCATCGCCGACGCTGAGCTCCTCCTCCGACAGCCTCAACGGCACCACCAATTTAATCAGCCAACAAATGATGCTGGTCACGACGACGTTGACGCTGACCACGTATACGATCCCGAGGAGCTGGACACCCATCTGCTTGAACACTGCCCCGGCCCTGCCGTCGTGGAATCCGTTGAGGAGGCCGATGTAGTGGTCCCAGTCAGGGACGAGGTAGAAGATTCGGCAGAGCTTGGGCTCGGCGAAGATTCCGGTTAGGATGCCGCCGAGGCTGCCGGTGACGACGTGGGTGTGGAAGATTGCCATGGTGTCGTCGATGTGCTTGAGGAGGGAGATTTTTTTGTGGAGGACCATCATTGTGTACCATGGGATGCTTCCTGACATTATTCCCATCAGGATTGCTGCCCATCCTTGTACTACTCCTGCAATTTCAAAACAGGGCATTTGAAAACAGGGCATGATCAGATGTTGAGATGGTTTGGGTTTGCTTTATGAACTGTTCTTGAATGGCATTTCATAATAGATTTCAGTAAGCTAAACACCCGATTAGCAGCTAGCTTCCTTACAGAGCGATTTGATTAGGAGCACACTGATTTAATTTAATATCACGTTTTTTATATAACAAATACACAATTATAATAAAATAAAATAAAAGAATTCGGGAATTTGGGATCCCGATTCCCAAATTAGAATTCCCGTTCCCGAATAAAAATTCTCAAATTAAATTCGGGATTGAGAATGAGATTCTTAATTTGGGAATTGGGAATTGGGATTTTGGAAATATGGGAATGGGCTCCCAATTCCCTCCCAATTTCCACCCCCACATAATGCTGGTTTATCATAAAAACAACAAGCGAAAGGAAACAAAAAGGGAAGGAAACGTCCAACCCAAGAAGAAGTAAAAGGGAAACCTAATCTCAGGGAAATGAATGCACGTAGTAGAAACTCTCAAGTCAATATATTATATACCAAACCAAACCCCTTTGACAAATTCAGATACTCATAAAAGAACATTTCAAGCAAATTAACCAATGGGAAATTTACAAAATATTAATAATTCGATAACCCTCGTACGGTAACGGTAGGTATAACATGGAAAAATTATATTGCCACTTAATCATACAATGACTGGACTATATCTAGCATAGATAGATGAACGTCGTTAATAATAAAAAAGTTAGTATAATAATGTAATTAATTTAGAAGAGACACTAATTGACTTTGTAGGTTTTATCCGTGTGATATGTTCAATGTTGGCTTTAGACAATTCTAAGATTTTTTAAGAATAGAGTGTAGTCCGGCAGGCAGGCAGGCCCTCCAACAGTGCATATATAAAATGTGAATAGGCAGATAAATGTTGTCTGTGTTGAGTGTTGACAAATAAAAGTATACATTACACCGATGTGAATTCTGATTCATATAAAACAACAAACCTTAACAACTAACAATCATTGTAAGATAATTTCTTTGGCGAGGAACGTAATTCAGCTTATGTCAATAATTAAAGCTTTCAAATTCACTTTTTGCCCATTGAAAAATCAGCCTAATAAAAAAGACCTCGAAAGCGCTAGCAACAATGAGAGAGAGAGGAGAGAGAAAGTGGAGAGAGAGAGAGAGAGGGCAAGAGTGAGCGGGGTGAGTGTGTTCTTTCGGGGGTGGGTTCCGATGGGGATCGGTTTAGTCGGATGCGCCAGATTAAGGGTAGTAAGATTAGCCTATCTAGGTCGTTCGGCCGGTTTGGTTCAGATTTCAAGCTCGAAGTCATGAGGAACGCCTCCTCTCATTTTCTCTTTTTGGAGCTTGAGCAGTTGTACTGGCTTGAAGGGGTCTTCAAGGTCGCAGAAGGTCTCCGGTGGTCTTTCCCGTCGGTATGCGAGTCTCGTTCAACCAGGAGATGTATTTCTGTGAGTAAGAGCACACCCTTCAGTGGTCCTCTTATCAGAATTTCGGAAACATGCCCAAATGGGAAGTGTTTCTTCGTGGACATTCCCGCCAACCCAAGCGGTGGAGGGTGGTCGTCTTTTCTCTCCCAGCTACAGGAGTTGCTGGGCTCCTTCCGGTGTTTAGTAAGTCAAAGGATATATGGACGGTCCTATGCAGAGATGGTGGCCCCATCTGAGTTGGCGGAGTTAGGGGAATGTACTGAGGCAGTGGTGGGGGGAGAGGTGATCATTGAGGTTGGCAAGGAGGGAGTGCAGGAAAGGCTGGATTTGCTAGACAAGTGCCTGGTCTTTCGTTTCTCGACGGAAGTAGGCCTTGACTGGCCAAAGTTCAGATCTTGGGCTAATCGTTGGTGGGGTGTGCCGGTGGACTCAATGTTTAAGTATATTGGGGATGATTTATGGATGCTAGTGTGCTCGTCCTCAGAAAGCGTTAATAGGATCATTTCGTTAAATAGGTGGATGTTTGGAGAGGTGAACGTGTTGGCTGATCGATGGATCACGGTGGCAGGGCGATCAGCGATCATGGCGGAAAATGCGACTGCGTGGGTGGTCGCTAGGGGTATACCTCTTCACCTCCGTTCAAAGAAGCTCTTCAAAGCATTGGGGGACAGGTGCGGAGGCTTCATTAGAGCAGATGAGGTGTCGTATCTGTCCTCTATCAGAATCAAAGTTTCCGCCGGAGCGTCGATCCCGGAAGAGATTCTTGTGCGGTTCGGCACAACGTTTTTCCCGATCCGAGTCGAGTTGGAAGGAAAAGCTCTGATGTGACCGGTCGGGGCAGAGCTGGAGTTCTTTAGAGGATGGAAAGCGAAAGGAAAAAGGAATGAAGTATGGTCGTCAAAGGGCCCGCCGGCAGTGGACGAGGACACGCCGTCGTGCTCTAGGGGTCCTTTCCACGTCAGAGGTGAAAAGGTTCCTGGAGAAGGACCGTTGGGTAAGTCAGATGTGCCTCCCGTACGGACGGATATCACCGTCGAGACCTTGGATGTCGTGCGGAGGGGACAGATCGGGAGCTCTTACCCGACTGTGGTATCTGAGGTTTCTGGAGCTGTCAGAAGGCCACTGGCTTTCATGGGTTTAAAAATAAATGAAAAAGAAGAGCTGTGTTTGGTTTCAAAAATAGGGGAGAGTGAGTTACGAGTTTCTCTCAGTTTGGATGTTGGATTTAATGGGTCTTCTGCTTCTAGGCCCAATGGGATGTGCTTTGAAGGAAAAAGGCCCTTAAGTGAGTTGGGATCACCTTTATTCTTATCATATTTGTTTGATAATTACGTGGGCTTGTGGTCTATGGGGGGCCCATGTGGAAGTTTTGTTTTGGGCCGGATGTAGGATTCCCAACCTCCATGCCTATGTCGTTTTTGAGAGATTGCTCAAAGGAAGAGACGATTCTCGAAGGAGGTAAGATGCTCCTTTCTTCCTCCTCTTGCTTTCTCTTTCCTTCTGTCCTAGAGCCGGCCTCCACCGATGACGCCGATCCGAAAGTATCAAGCGGGGAGGTATGCTCTTCGTTCACGGAGAATGGGGTCGGGTCGGCTTCAGAGACCTCTGCTGAGGAAGTCCGCCTCTTGGGCGTTGTTCAGGAGGTCGCATCTGTAATTGGCATTAATCTAAACGGGAACTTCGCGCAAGGGCTGCACTCGGCTAGGGAGGTGTGTAAGGAAGTTTGTAAACGCAAGTCCAAGCCGGTGTCACGATCACGCACAGACAGAGAGCACTGCAGATTGGGTGTCTCGCCAGAGTCTCTGGCTGACCTGCTTAAGACAACCGGGAGAGAGAGGTGTGTTTCCCCTAGCTCTTCCTGATGTACTTTAAGATCCTTTCATGGAATGCCCGTGGTCTAGGTGATGCGGGAAAGCGGTTTCGAGTGAAAAGTAGGATTTCTAGCGAGAACCCAAGTATCGTCTGCTTGCAGGAAACTAAGCTGGCAGAGGTTAATTCGACTATTATACGAAGTCTGATGGGGGGAGCCGGGTGGGAATGGTCTGTTAAGGCATCGGTGGGAGCTTCGAGTGGCATTCTGACTAGTTGGAACTCCTCCCTGTTTGATCTGCAAGCGGAATGGATAGGTAACTTTGGTGTGGCAGTTGTGCTCTTGAACAAGGCTGATGGTTTCAGGTGGTTGTTACTAAATGTTTACGGGCCCTGTGTCCATTTGGATAAGCTTACTTTTTTGGAGGAGATCAAATCGGTGGTGGAGTGGTGGGAATTGCCGGTATGCATTGTGGTAGATTTTAATCTAATTAGGTCCGTAGAGGAAGCTCGAGAAGGGAGCAGGAGTAGAACTGAAATGAGGTGGTTTAATGAGATGATCGACGAGCTTTTGATCCTTGAGCTGCCTCTGAGGGGTGCTGAATTTACGTGGTCCAACCTTCAAGAGGACGCGTCGCTTTCTAGGATTGACAGGGCCTTTATCTCGACGGAATGGGAGGGTCATTTTATGGGGTGCTGTCTAAGGGCACTGCCGCGCTCCTGTTCGGATCACTGCCCTCTTGTTATTGACTGCCAAGATTTAGTTAGGACTAGGAGACCGTGGCGGTTCGAATTGATGTGGATGGAGCACGAAGACTTTGGCACCTTCTTGCTTAGGGTTTGGAACCGGCCTAGATTCGAGCACGGCGCCCTTTTCAAGCTAGCAGCTAGGTTGCAGGTCCTCAAAGGCGAGCTCAAGATATGGAATCGAGATGTGTTTAAGAGGGTTGAGGTTGAAATTGCTTCGGGTCTAGGTTTGGTTGATGAGCTTGATAAGAAAGAGGAAGCAGGAACTCTCTCAGAAGATGAGAGGATTAGGAGGATTGTTATTAAATGCCAGCTGGACAGGTTGTGGAAGCTTGAAGAGATTTCGTGGAGACAAAAGGCTAGAGAAAGTTGGTTGAAAGAGGGTGACAGGAACACCAAATTTTTCCATCGGGTGGCCAATTTCAATAGAAGAAGGAATCATCTTGATGAAATCTGGGTGGACGGCATCAGGGTTGTTGGTCAAAGAGACATCGCAGCGGCAGCCGTCTCGTTTTACAAGGTTCTGTATGAGGAGCCGGTCCCTGTCCGACCGTTCGCGCAGACTGTGATATCCAGAGTTCTGCCTCCTCCATTAGTAGCTTTGTTGGAAATCCCTGTCACGGAGGAGGAGATTTGGTTGGCTTTCCGGAGCTGTGGCGGCGGGAAGTCCCCTGGGCCGGATGGTGTCCCGATGGAGTTTTACAAGGCAAACTGGCAGGTGGTGCGTAAGGACGTCTCTGAGGGGGTTCTGGGTTTCTTTGCTAACGAGGAAGTTCCTCGTGGCATTAACAGCACCTTGATTGCTCTCATCCCCTAATTGGACGTGGTGACAGACTTCAAAGAGCTCAGGCCTATTAGTCTGGTTGGGAGTATCTACAAGATCATCTATAAGGTGATGTTGGCCAGATTCAAAGGTTTGATGGATTACGTTATTTCCCCACAACAGTGCGCTTTCGTGGGTGAAAGACAGATTCTTGACGCAGTCTTGATTGCCAATGAGACCATTGATTCTAGAGTAAGAAGTAATAGGCCAGGGATAGTGCTGAAGCTCGATATCGAGAAAGCTTACGACGTCAATTGGGGGTGCCTATTTAGAGTACTGGAAGTAATGGGTTTTGGCAGACAGTAGATTTCATGGATTCGCAGATGTATGTCTACTGCTTATTTCTTGGTCCTTGTTAATGGAGAAGGCTCGGGTTATTTCAGAAGCAGCAGAGGTCTTAGACAGGGGGATTCCCTCTCTCCGTTCCTGTTCATTGCTGTTATGGAGATTCTGTCTGGCATCTTAAACAAGGTTCAAGACGCGAGGCTTATACAAGGCTTCTACATGTGTGAAGCAGGTAGACAAGGCCAGGTCAACCACATCTTCTTTGCTGACGATGCAATCTTGTTCTGTGATGCGTCCGATGATCAGATTAGATACCTCGTTGCCTCTCTCGTGTGCTTTGAAAGTATATCCGACCTAAAAGTTAACTTGCACAAGTCTTCGCTATTCCCGGTTGGAGAAGTACCAAACGCCCGTGAGCTAGCTGATTTAGTCGGATGCAAGCTAGAAAAATTTCCAACCACCTATTTAGGGTTGCCGTTGGGAGTGAGGGGATCCTCTATCGATATCTGGGAGTCGGTTGTTCAAAGCGTGGAGAGGAAAGTTCAATCGTGGAAAGCTGCTTTCCTTCAGAGGCAGGATTACTCTTCTGAAGAGCATTCTTTCTGGGCTTCCAATTTACTTTATGTCCCTGTTTAAGGCTCGGTTCAGGTCATAAAGCGAATTGAAAGATTACAGAACAACTTCCTTTGGTCTGGCATGGTGGAGGGTGGTAAGATCCATTGGGTCGAGTGGAACACGGTAAAGACCAACACGAAGTTCGGGGGCCTTGGTGTTCATGATCTGGCTACCCTTAACTCTGCCCTCCTCTGCAAATGGATCTGGCGATTTTTTGTCGAAAGGAACGCATGGTGGAGGAGCTTGATCGAGGTTAAATGTCAGATGGGAGTTTCAGATTGGCTTTCAGTGTGGAATTTGGGCCCAACGGGTTGGTCGATTTGGAGATGGGTGTTATCTGTCAACCCTTTATTCTGGTCTTACGGCTTTATCGATCCGGGGGGGGGGGGGGGTTGTGTGCTTTTTGGTTAGATTTCTGGGCGGGTGGGGGTGTGAGACTTTCTGATGCTTATCCAAGGATTGCTGCTGCATCGCAGTCCTTGGAGAGCAACATTGCTGACTTTATTTTGTTGTTGAATGGCAGGAGACATTGGCAGATTCCTCTCAATTCTACCTTGAGAGGAGGAGCGTTGCGAGAGTGGAACCAACTCCAACTTTGGCTTACGTCTCTTCCGGTGGACAAGATTACCGAAGGTCCGACTAGTATTATATGGCCGCTGGAAAATTCAGCGAAATTCTCTGTCAAGTCCATGCGCAAGAAGCTTGTGGAGGAGAAGTTCATTGGAGTCTCCGATTGCCCTCATGAAGTTATTTGGGCAAAGGGTGTTCCTTCCAAGGTGCAGAGCTTCGTTTGGCTGGTTTGGCATAAGAAAATTGCGACAATCGACAATCTTCAAAAGAGAGGAATGCAAATGCCCAATATGTGTGGTTATGTTACGAGGATCTCGAGTCGGTTGATCACATTATGTTGTCATGTGCGTTTACTCTCAAGGTATGGGCTAGACTCAGTTCAAGACTTTCCTTCTATGGTCTGAGCCCTATTGATACTCGAGGCTTCGTGGCCGCGTGGAAAGGTATGAACTGTGCCTCACCCTTTTGTGTTGTGATGAATCATCTTCTTCATGCTACGTTTTGGTTCCTGTGGCTCGAACGGAACAATCGAATTTTCAAAGACAAGGCTTTGCACTACAATCAAGTGTCGATAAAAATCTTAGTGAATATTGGCAATTGGTTGAGTGCGGGGAATATGTTCTCTCAAGCTGAGCTGATTCGGTGGAGTAATTTCGTCTTCGATCCAGGCTGAGGAGACGGGTACGAGTTTCTGTTCGAGTGGTTTGGGGTCTCTGTTTCGGGGATGCTCTGTTTCTTTGATTTGTTAGCAGCAAGGGTGCTGTTTGCCTTCCCTTTTTCTACCCATGTGTGTGCTCCTGAGTGTTGACTCGGTTGAATCGGATGGGTTTTGGGTGGGCTTGGTTTGTGGGTTTTTGCTTGGGTGGGATGTCAAAGGGGCTCTTTGGACCGCAAAACGCCTGTACATATGTTCAGTTCCGTATATATTCATAACGCAAATTCATAAAAAAAAAATAATTAAAGCTTTCAATACCAGAAATGTTGTTTTTAATTTAATGCATAAGAGAGTCATACACAACTCGTGGATTGTTTGGATGAGAAATTTGGGAATGATAATTAATGGGCTTAGGCTAAATGGTTCCTAGGCGAAAGGCCATCCTTCACCGTTCGACCCCTTTCACCTCCATCTGATATAGTTGTACATGTAATTTAAAAAAATGAAAATTATTTGTTATATATATAATATGTTATATAATCAAATTAATTATGAAAAATAAGAATTATATTTGATATTCAATATAATTGCTTTGCTACAAGTTATAAATATTTGTAAAGAGAATTCTTTAGACTTGCCAGAAACAGAAGCAATCTTACTAGAGAAATTGCAACCTATTCTACCAAAGAAGCTACAGTTTCATAACAGAGCGTGATTGATAATATGGTGCATGTGGATTACTTACAGCAATGATTAGTCAAATCTCCACGCTGCTGAAAACCACACTGATTTAGGCACCAAGGCATACAACAAAATCGTACTTGTCGACATTCCAAAGGTGACAGGAAGCCTCGTAGTCGATAAGGCCGAGCATGGATGCCATGATGATGGCTGAAGGAACCACCATGGGAGTATAATGGAAGAGTGCCGTTAAGAACAACAGAGTCATCATCCATGATATCACCATTACGATGTTTGACACTGCTGTCTTGCATCCGACATTAAAGTTGACCGTAGTTCTCGAAAATGAACCTGGTAAGAGAGTCATATATAAGACTTAGTCGTGTTGGAAACCAAATTCATTCATCAAAACTTGTTGAAATTTTTAGTACCTGAGGTTAGATAGCAAGAAGTGAGGGAGCCAACAATGCTCATGGTACCAAAAGCAACCATTTCTTTGTTGCCATCAATGTGGTAGTTCTTGAACTCCTCCCTACTGCTACTCCTTCCTAAACACAAGTATGTCATTTTCTTACTTATGTTCATAACGGTTTTAGACTGGATAGTATTTCATCCAGTTTTGTTAGCATAGACTGGATAGGTTTTTGGGGTTTGGGTTTTACAAGCTTGTCACGGTTTGACAGCTTTGTATGTTTTTGGGGTGGGTTTCGGGTTGTGGGATTTTGTGTTGCTTTGGCTTAAGGCCTCTTGTTCATATCTTTATATATATACTAGGTTGTGTTGGCCGCGCGATGCCGCGGGATTTAAACTGAAATTGAAAAAAATACTACTAACCCGTTGGTGAAACTATAAAAAATTATATTATCATGAAATTAAGTTGAACTCTATATTTGTTCAAATACAAAAGTCTCTTCTCGTATATTAAATTTGAATAGTTCAAACACATATTTTTTAAATTATATTGGTATAGGTTGCTGGTCAATTAATTTGACGATAAAATACTTATAGAAAATGTCTAAAATTTCTATGTAATATATTTTTAAACACAACAACTTTAATAATTGCAAGCAAAAATACAACTTTAATAATTCAATCACATACTACTAAACTCATTAATTTGATATGAGATATAGTTATAAAAACCGTAAAGGGAATTCAAAGGGAACAAAAGTGAACATCAATGGTGAAGATATAAAGCTGAAAAAATATTTTTTAAAATTAATGAAGTGAAAAGTTAGGCAAGAGAAAATTTAGGCTTGGCAATTAGTATCTGCAAATTGGTCGTACCCACCTGAAATCCAGTTGATTTGTGTGGGGATTACCCATTGGCGGGGTAAAGTTGACGGGTACGGACCAACCTGATACCTAGTTTGAGCGGGTATCAAGCGGGCACGGGTTTGAAGGCATCCACCTCATACCCAACCCGATGGGTACCCGATATGAAATGGTGTTGTATTAGCCACAATATATCATCTATGTTTAATGAACCAACCCCAATTTCTTCTTCAGACAATTAGTTCTTCACCTCAAGTCATCAATCGAGCAATCCATTGCTAACCCTAATGCATTGAAAATCATAGCTCCGTCTCGAAAAGATATAGAGAGATTTGGAATTCACTCGATGGGTAGCAGGTTTACCCGACCCATTTCGAGGCGGTGATGGTTTGGATTTTGTACCCGTTTAGTCTCACGGGGCAGGTACATATAATACTCATTTAATAAACGGGAAAGAGTAGATACATGGTATCCGGACCCATAGGGGTCATAGATACCCATTGCCAAGCCTTGGAAAATTATAAACTTTAATTAAAAAGAAGAGGAAAAATAAAATAGAACAAAATCAAAACATATATGGAACATTAAATGGTTGACTAATTTTATATGCAGATCCTTCTCTTGGTTGAATGAAATAATAGCACTTAGAGGAGAGTTTGGGACAAACAGAAAAGTAACCCATATATCAATTTAAAAGAAAAAAATAAAACAAACAAACCACATTAACAAAATAATTATTAAAAATAAGTTAGATAAAGGAACACTAATTGTCAAGGAGTTGGACAAAACAAACTAAATAATCCTTAAGTAAAGCAAAAGAAGGGAATGAAGTAAAGTAAATAGGGAGGGGAACAGGAATAGTTGGAAAAACATGGGAAAGAGAAAATTCGGTTCAAAGCCAACTGGGATGTACTGTTCATAAGGAATAGTAATGAACAGTAAACCTCCCCTAGCTTTTTATGGTTTAACTAGATTATTGTGTCGCGCGATGCCGCGGAATTTAATATAGAGTTAGTAAGATATTACTCACTCGTAGATAAAGATACAAATATAGTAAGGTAGTGAATGATTGACTAAGTGGATATAAACTGATAATTAATTTATTAAAAGAACATAAATAACACATAATTAAACAATTACTCATTTAGGTTCTCTCATGGTTTGAGATGGATACTAACATATTGCGGATTTATAAAACCTATAAATATCTTGACAACTCGAGTTGTAACTTTGTTTAATTGTTCAAGTCGAATAGATAGTTTAAAAAGTTGGTCTACAAACCGAGATGAATATAGTGTAATATGCATAAGTGAATTGGTGGCGAGTATACTACACTGTATGAGGTATAGAAATAAGAATTTCAGTGTCAGTGAGATCCCCACTTGGTATCAAAATCACCACTTGATGGGCTAAACTTGAAAGAGTAATTATTAGGGAAAATAGCATTTTGCCCTCTCTACTTTGCTAACTTTACAAATCATTACTCCCTCCTACTTTGACTACTTTGCGGTTTGGGTTCTTCCGTTCCAACTTTTGTCTTTGTAACGTTAAATCTGGACATATCCATAAACCGACAAAGAGATATATTAGAGGTATGAGATGAAAAGTTGGTTAGGGAGGTAATTTGTGGAGTTATCACGAAGAGTATGGTGAAATATGAAGGATTTTAAAACCACATTTTATTCGTCAATTTCATCCTATCTAACCATATATATGTATATTCCCAATTAAGAACGCTTAGTAAGTTAATACATGGCTATTGGAGCTAACATGGTGTATTGAATGCACATCAATTAACATTACAAAGATGAAAGTTGGAACGGACGATCCAAACGGCAAAGTGGTCAAAGTAGGAAGGGGATGAAATGAGCAATTTATAGTATAGGAGGTTATTTGTTAAGTTGGCAAAGTAGAGGGGGTAAAATGCTATTTTCCCTAATTATTAAAAGTAAGCATTGAACTCTTCCTACTTTTTATGAAGCATGTGGCGGGAAAAGAGGCATGGTAGCACTATTCCTAAGCTACAGTATTGCTACAGTAATGAACAGTATAGACTCTTCTTGCTTTTTTTGGCTTAATATATATTTATGACAGCATTCATAAAAAAAAAAGTATGTCATTTTCTTTTGTTCCCTACTTTCTTCCTTGGCATTATTTCAGTGTGTGACAAAGTAGTTTGCATTGGCAAACAGATAGGTGCTTCAATACGAAGAATGAGAACTTCATGAACACCATCAATATTCAGGTATTGATCCATGCTTCTATAAATCATGGAGTTTGGGATGTTTCCTAGTAGAGAAATTTTTGGCCTTGCTAGAAACAGAAGCAACATTACTAGTGAAATTGCGACTTGCAATATAAAGAAACACAACTAAGGTCAAATGTTTTAATTCAGTACCTTTTAAATTAGTTGTTCATTTAATTGAAATAAAACTGATAATTATTTGTTATATATATAATATGTTATATAATAAAATTAAAATAAGGATTATATTTGATATTTTATATAATTGATGCACAAGTTATAAATATATTTCATATTTTTTAAATGGTTTTTTATAGTTTCGTGATTTCAACTCATTCATGTATATTATTTATTATAATCAATAAGTAATGGTTGATCAAGAATAAAGAAGTTCAAATTGGACAACATAGACAAATTTTTGTTCATGGGTAAGTTTTATCGAGTAAATTAGTTTTCTTAGTCAATTTAATTCAATTTCATTACAATGTGTCATGAAATTTTTTTTTTTGTAGTGTTTGTATCATTCTTTGGAACACTCCAATTTCCATTTGCATAAAATGACCAACTTTGTCCAGGACGTAAAACGACTCGATAGTTAAAACAAGGTCAAACATTGAAATTCCATTCAAAGAATAGTTTGTCAAAATACAAAACAAAATCAAGGTATTAGCACACACATTTATCTCAACAGAGACAGGTCCAACACTACTCCAACACACCATCTCAGATTCTGCCGCTCCGGCTTTGCCACAAACATTGGTGATCTGTCGCAAGTCCAGGTGGTTAACCCTACAAAACTGTGTGGATGACTTGGAGTCAGTCCGTTATCATATTCATTCTTAGGAAATCAAGAATAATATGTTATTCAAATGGAAAATAATACAACAACAAAATAAAGCCCAAACTGTGTTGTTAAACATCTCAAACAGAAATTATCGTCATCATTTATCAACCACATGTAAATCAAAATTATCAGTTTGATAGGTTCCAATCTATCTTTATTATAAGCGTCCCCTCTTCCCGCCTAGCTAATCCTACCATCACTATCATATCTCACACACCTTTCTCGACATTTTATCACATCGTAGGCACCTTCCTACCTATCAATATGAGGTTGCTTACCTGTACCACATCCATGACACAAGTTTTTCTTCTTACAGAACTCGAATCCATCCCTTTTTTTTCCTATCGAGGCCTTATTCATGATGGATGAGCCAGGATATACCGATTGTCTTTAGACACTAGCCGGTTGGGTTTCTTGTCTTTACTGTAAATCCTTATGGGAGAAGGAACACTCATTTTTAGTTCCTTTGGATCCAAATAACCTCACGAATTCCCAAAGCAAGAGATCTTAGTTCTGCTTCGGCACTGCTTCGAGAGACAGAAGTTTGTTTCTGGCTTCTCCAAGTGACAAGGTTTCCACCAAAAATGTACAATAACCCGTGGTGAACCTACCATTGTTCACATCTACAACCCAATCTGCATCGGTGAAAGCTTCAATTTGTAGGTGGTCTCCCTTTCCAAACATCAAACCCTTGCCCCAGGAGATCCTTTAAGATATCTCACAATTCTGTAGGCAGCCTCGAAGTGCATTTAACTAGGAGAGTGCATAAATTGGATGACAATACTAATAACAAAAGATATATATGGTCGTGTATGAGCAAGATAGATCAAATTACCAGCCGGCTTCTGGTATCGTTCAATATCCTTGACTTCACCTTTCAGACTAGTTCAGAGTTTCAGGTTCTATTCCATTGGTGTTTCTGATGGTTTGCAGTTTGTCATCCCTAGCTCATTCAGAAGATCTAGAGTATATTTCATTTGGTTCACGAATAACCCTTCTCTAGATCTAGCAAACTCCATTCCCAGAAAGTATCTTAGGGTTCCCAAGTCCTTTATCTCGAACTCATGAGCCAGCTTCAACTCCTCTTCATTCTCCTCTCCCCAGCCGCCGCCTCTCCGCAGCCTCTCCCCAGCCACCGCCTCTCCCCAGCCGTCGCCTCTCCCCTTCGGAAACCAACCCCAGCCGCCGCCTCTCCCCTTCGGAAACCAAATCCCCACCGGCCGACGACCCTTCTTCTTCTTTCTTCGCCAGTCAGCTCACCAAAGCCAACAATCGGCAGAATCTAGATCTGAAACCACCAGCGAGAGCTAGGGAGAGTGGGGTTCCGTCTCGTCGGCCTTCCTACACCACTTCCCCCACCGCCACCACCAACCCTTCCTCCATCACCTCCGGACTCCACCGCTGCCGCCAACTCCACCGCAGATCTAGTCTCCTCCGACTCTCCTCTTCTCCAAATCACATCTACGACATCGATTGGGACGTCAGCCTCGTTGATGGTCCTCGTGGCTACTCCGGCGAGTCTCCTGGTCGGATGTCGTCGATCTTCAATCGGAGGCAGCGACGATGATTTCAATCGGAGAAGACAAAGGGCGTCGATGCAATTTTTGGAAAGTTTGGGGGCTCTGGGCAATTTTTGGAAAGTTTGGGGGTCTGTTTTATAAATGTAATTATTTTATTTTCAAATTAATTAAATTGTAATTTGTATTATTTGAAACAAATTAATAAATTAATGACCTATTAGAAATCCTGTAAAATGGAGTGACTAGTTTGCATAACTGAAAGAGTTGAATTGGGACCTTTTGTTAACTGTCACTTTGCATAACGGAAGGAATTCAGGGTTTGGTTCTATAATTCTAGAAAATTACAAATGTAGTCACTGAAACATTGCTATTTGGTCACTAAAATTAGTCACGGTTTTTGTACAGAAACCGTGACTAATTTTGTCACGGTTCCTTAAAGAACCGTGAGTAATATTAGTCACGGTTCTTTAAGAAACCGTGACAAAATTAGTCACGGTTTCTTTAAGAACCGTGACTAATATTACTCACGGTTCTTTAAGGAACCGTGACAAAATTATGTTAGTCACGGTTTTCAAGTAAACCGTGACAAAAAATGCTCATTATAGTCACGGTTTCAGAAACCGTGACTAATTTTTTTAGTCACGGTAAAAACCGTGACTAAAAGGGTAAAAAACCGTGACTAAAAGTTTATTTTGTTGTAGTGATAAATGTTTGAAGTAGGGAAAACTAGGATGTCCTAGTTTATAATGCAACATCTTGATTTTGTCAACAACAAAATTTGAACTAGTACAGACCATGCCATACCCCTTTTTTCCTCCAGAATTGGTCTCATCAAGGTAGTAGAGTCCATCTCTTAGCTCAGGTCTGCCAATCTCCTTCCCCGAGTTCAAGTTCTGTATGGTACAATGAGAAGGATGAAAAGTTATACTACAATTGGAGTCTTTTGTGAGGCATCGAATGGAAAGCAGATTACAAGCAAGTTTAGGGACGTGTAGGATATTTTAGAGGGTTAGGGTTTTTGAGATTGGAATTAGTCCCTTACCACCAATAGAAACAGAAATTTCCATTGACAACATTAACATGGCTATATCCAGATTCAGGTTGATAAGAATTCAAGATATAAGGGCTATTGGTCATGTGATCAGTTGCACCTGAATCCAAAATCCAAGCATTTGACTATTTGAAGGCAGAAAAAGTTGAGTGTATCTCAACAAATATATATAAGCATTTTGGATAAAAGCCTATTGCCACATCAGCCTTTGCCCTCCTCTCCTTTAATTTAGATTTCTCTCTCCTCACACCCTCTTTCTTCCTTCCACGCACAGACAAATACAATCTCACCAAATTTATTTTTTATTTAATTTTTCAAACTCTCTCCCCTATTTCTTTTCCCTTTTAATTAGTTTTCATTTTATAACATTTTGATGTGCTACTCCAAACATATTATTTCCTTCACAAATGTTGTTCGTTTTAATTTTTTGATCCAACGACACCAATCTCAATATATTTTAGTAAACGATTAATCTAATATTAAAGACTACGTGAAGGATAATCAAACCGCACATTAAGCATTACTTGCACCTACACATTACACCACAAAATTTTCAGGCATATTTAATCATATTGTTCACTTAGAACATAAACAAGCCTATTATGTTGTTTATTCAAAACCTTAATTGTTATTAAATATATATAAAGACATCTTTCGATCTAATATGTGGTTCAAGTGACACAATAAGAAGCCATAAAAGCTAAAATTGTTCAACTCTCATCCACACTTTTATTAACTTAAAATCTAGAATTCATTAAAATTTTCCAAGCACATTCAATCGTATATTTCATTGACAACGTTAATGGAACGAATACATAATTCATTCAAAATCTTAAATTTTTATACACAATTAAATACATCATAAATTAGTATAAATATAATTAAAATAACATACTAAATGATACAAAAATATTTAGCTAATATTCACACTTTGATAATTTTACAATCTACTATACACTAAAATTTTCCAAACACATTCAATAAATTTTTTCTTTGACATCGTCAATGGCCTAATATACAATTCATTCAACATATTAAATCAATGAAAATTTAAAATATTAATCCTAAATCGATATAATATATGGTACTTTATCTAAACTTTCAAATCATCCAAAAAAGTTTAACTGATATTTTCACTTTGATAAATAAATTATATTTTAGATATATATTTCAAATTTAAATAATATGTTTTAACTAAATTATTTTATATTTGAGTGTTATAATAATTCATATAAAAATAATATGATCAAGATAGTATAGTAGACTTTAAAGTATATAATAAATCAAATATAAAATCCATTTAGAATATTTATTTTCCAGTTTCTCATGTTAAAGGTGTAAAGATACATCAGAATTTTTGAAGCAAATAATATATTATGTATGCATGTATATTGTCTCTTTCAAATATAAAATTCAGTTGGATTGGTTTATTTTCTAGATTTTTTAAGTTATTAAAATTTTTAAAGATACACCGGGCTTTTAAAATAAGCAATATGCATTGCTCCATAACCTATAGTGGTATTTGTTCATGAAACAGGTTGGAATATATTTTATTCATTCCTCTAACTTTAGACATATAGAAAGATTTTAAGAATTAAGTAAGTTCATGTACCTCAAAATCATAAGAATAACTTTAATTTGGCTGTCATATATAATTAAAAGTACTTGATATTTAGATATTTAAATAAATTTTTAGAATATCTACACCATTTTTCAAGTCATTTACTATTAAAAAATTCAAAGTATTGATCGAGTTCAGTCATTTTGAATTTGACATATTCACTAAACCTAAATATATTCATATAAAATTCATAAAAAAATATATTCATATAACATGATCTTTATTTCCATATTTATTCTAAGTTTAAACGGGCCAGTTGAGGTGTCATTCCTCAAATTTTTAGGACAGTGTTATTTATTTTGATGTTGACTTTATTTGTTTGTAAATGTTTCGAGAGAGTTGCAGTTTCGTGTTCTGTTTGTCTTGAACTTACTTTTGTTGGTAAATTAGTTTAATTCATATTGATTTAGTGGACTTCACTCATTTGAAAAGTTTGTTTGAAAAACAGTATAATTGTTTATGTATTTTCTCATTTGCAATGATCATGGACCTATATAAAATGTTTTCTATAAAAATGTTAAATTTTCAGCAACTACAAGACTCGATCCCACAACCTCAAGGAAAAAAAGAAGCTAATTTACCTACTATATAAGCTAGACAAGTTAATTAATATTTATACAAAAATATTAAAGCACATTGTTTCTCGGCATTTTATTGCACAAATTGAAGCATATTTCACTCTTGATGATTTTTCACATTCATTTATTTTATGATAACCAATCGTTTATTGTAGAATGGAAGTGACAAATTGAATAGAGAGTAGAGTGAATGAAAATATGGTAATAATTCATTCATATAGTTTATTGTGAGATGATGATACTTTTGTTTAAATCGAGTTTTGTGTTGATATTTAATTTATTTGATATTAAAATGAGATAATTTATTTCTTTGCCACATATAATCTCTTGCATCATATACTCGCACACTTTACTTATCACTCTATGAATGTATATACAAGACTAATATATTTACACACGTTATGATAATGGTGGGAATGAGACATATAAACTTGATATTGATTGAATCATGATATTTTATAGAATAATTAAATTATTATATTAGATAATTTATTTGCTTAAATGAATTCTTGAAAGATATTCAAGCTAACTACGAGTCATAGATTATTTAAAAAAATTTAAGCACGTTATTTATTTGTGTTGAAGCCATTCAAGCTAACTAAGCTGTGAATATCTAAAAGAAGTATTTGTTAGTTAATATATCCATTGAGTAAGAGAAAATTAGAGAGATAAGGTTGTGCCTTAATAAGAACAATAATTAGTGAGGTCAGAAGGGTATAATAGTATGAGTTATGAGATCGTGAGTAAATCAGGTTTCAAGTCAATTACTATTAACAAATCCAGAGTATTGATTGAGTTGAATTAGTTTAAACTGGGTATATTTATCAAACGCAAATATATTCATATATCAAAATCATAATTTCTATATTCTTCTATGTTTTAACGGGCCAATTGATGTTTCATTCCTAAAAAAAAATTGGCCAGTGTTGTTTTTTTTAGTCATGACTTTATTTGTTTGTAAATGTTTCAAGGGAATTGCAATATAATTTTTTGTTTGTCTTGAACTTACTTTTGTTGGTAAATCGAAATTTTTGAAGTCATATTGGTTTATAAGACATCACTTATTTGGAAAGTTTATTATGAATATTTAACAAAATTGAGTTGCAAAAATTAAAAAAATTATGAATATTTAAGAGAAGTATTTGTCAATTAATACCTTTTAAGGTAGGAAAAATTGGATAAATAAGATTGTACTTTAGTAAGAGCAATGACCAATGAGGTCACAAGTGTGTAATAGTATGAGTCATGGGATCGTAAGTAAAACGGGTAACAAGTCATTTACTATTAACAAATTCAGAGTATTAATCGGGTTGAGTTAGATTGAATTGGGCATATTCATCAAACCTAAATATATTCATATAACATGATCCTTATTTCCATATTCTTCTAAGTTTTAACGGCCAATTAAGATTTCATTCCTCAATTTTTTTTCACAGTGTTGGTTTTTTGGTCTCAATTTTATTTGTTTGCAAATGTGTAAGAGAGTTTCAATCGTTTTATGTTTGTCTTGAACTTACTTTTGTTGGTAAATCAAATATTTTGTTACAAATTTTTTGAAGTCATATTAGTTTAGAAGACATCACTCATTTGATAAGATTGCTTAAGAGAAGTATAAATTAAAAACAAATTTAAGTTGCATAAATTAAAAAATTATGAATATTTAAGAGAAGTATTTGTCAATTAATATATCCATTAACTAGAGAAAATTGGAGAAATAAGATTGTACCTTAGTAAGAGCAATGACCAGTGAGGTCACTAGTGTGTAATAGTATGAGTCATGGGACCGTAAGCGGGTTACAAGTACTTTACTATTAACAAATTCAGAGTACTGATCAGGTTGACAATGAATTGAGCATATTAATGAAACTTATATAAGTAAAGCGGATTCTAAGTTATGATTGGCCATTTGAGGTTTTATTCCTCAAAATGATTTTTTTTAGTCTCGACTTTATTTGTTTGCAAATATTTTGATAGAGTTTTAATTTTGTTTTCTAATTGTCTTGAACTTACTGTTGTTGATAAATTATTTTTTTTTACAAATTTTTTGAAGTCATATTGATTTAGAAGACATCACTTATTTGAAATGTTTGTTTGAACAAAAAGTATAATTGTTTATTTTCTTTCTCCTTTGCAATGATCATAAGTGGACCTATTTCATTTGAGTATGTAATTTGCACTTAATTAATTTTCAAAATATTCTAAAATTAATCATGATACTCAGTTTAAATATTATGTGTATTTTGGTGGCAAAAAGCCCTCATACAGCACCAACTATTGCGTAATTACTCATTTATACACGAACTTTTTCGAAATACTTATTTAGCACCAACTATCGGGACATAAGTTTCATTTAGCATGCCGTTAATTTTTTCCGTTAGGTTGTACATGTGGCATAACGCTGTTAGTGACTGTGCAAAAAAACAGACGTGGCTTCTACTTAGTTGATAAAAAATGCCATGTCAATAATTTAATAAAAAATATATAATAAAAAATAGAAATTAAATTTTTATTTTACTTTCCCCACTCCAGCTTTTCCTTCCCCAATCCAGCTTTTCCCTTCCCCCAATCCAGCTTTTCCCTTCCCCCAATCCACCCTACTGCAACAATCATCCCTCCACCACAGCTCCACCAGCAGCAATTTCATCATCTTCTCCACTTTCTTGCACTTTTCATTCCCTTGTTTCCCTCAACCATCCTTCTCCAACCCAATCTTTTAGTCCTGCTCAACATCGTGGCCTTGAAAATGGTTCTGCAACTTAACGTCGAACAGAGCCCCAAAATAGAGCAAGTTGAGAAGATCTCGACCATTGACTCAACAACATCGCCAGGCTTAGCCTTACTCTTCCCCTCCTCCTCCTTGTTCTCTGCCTCACTGTTCTTCTCTGCCTGAACCGGATTATTGATTTTATTTACGGCGATGTCGATTTTGTTTGAGATGGCGACGGAGAGAGGCGGCAATGTCAATTTTGTTTGAGACGACGAAGGAGAGAGGCTAGCAATGTCGATTTCGTTCGAGACGGCGATGGAGAGAGGCTGGCGGAGCTTCTCGAGCTCGTCGATTGAGGCGACGATGGGCGGTTTCGAGCGAAGGTCCGACCCATCACCACCAGGCACCAGTGGCTAATCCGAGAGGCGGAACGAGTAGAGGAATCTTGGCTGGAGGGTGGAGGCGGCGGGTGCGGCATCAGAAACTTGGCTGGAGGGTGGAGGCGGCTGGATCTAATTGGATCTTTGATTAGCGACAACAGTGGAGGAGAAGGAGGAAAGTGATGATGATATGAGATTCTCGCTCTTCGATTAGGAAGCTTGGCAGTCTCATCTTGTAGGTAAGGGAGTTTGAGTAGTCGATTGGAGAATGCCGACTGCCGGAGTGAAGGGGTGAAGGTGTTCATCGACGGCAGAGGAAGAACAAAAGGATAAAGAAGATTAATATTGTTAAAAAATTAAAATTTATTGATTATTATTTTGAATGTAATTATTTGTTTTTATTGATGTGGTCATACGTGGCAATTTTTAGTAACATCAGATGACACGTAAGCTATTTATATGCCACGTCAGCTAAATTGCTAAGTTAGACTAACGGAACTCGGAAAAAATTAACGGCATGCTAAATGAAACTTATGTCCCGATAGTTGGTGCTAAATAAGTATTTCGAAAAAGTTCGTGTATAAATAAGTAATTACGCAATAGTTGGTGCTGTATGAGGGCTTTTTGCCTATTTTGGTACTATCTAAACAATTATCTAGCTATGTTTATATTTTCTACTGTAGAATATTTAAGTTCTCAGTTTAGTCACATGTTAATTATTTTGATCTATTAAGGTTAATCCTTCAATTCAAAATTTTAGTGGGTTTATAATTTTCTAAACATAATTTAAAATTTATCATTATAGAACAAGATCATTCCTCATTTGCTAATTATACTATATAAACAATGTAAATTTCTTTTTTTTTATGAATAAACAATGTAAATTTCACAAATCGGCCAACGGGCCGAAATAATGCTAGTTACCTAAATGTGCCAATAGACCACTAGAATTACCAGGTAATGAGAGTTGGGTTTCTAGCAATGTCGCTAGTTGATCGAGTTGCTCCTTGGTAAAAGAATTATTGTTGTTGCTGAAAGAATTACTGTTGTTTGCAGCATGATTACTTTTGGTAGGTGGCTTGTTTCTGCTATTTTTTGGGTGGAGGAACCAACACAAGTCCTTGGTATGACCAATTTTCCCACAGTGGTCATAGTTTGGATGAGTTTTAGGATCTTTCTCCATCTTCTGGGAGCCTCCATGTTTGGCAGCAACAAGAGCTTCAGAGGTTTGTTGGGAGTTATTCACCTTGAAGGCAGAATTTTCACTAGCAGCTGAAGTTAATTTTCCCCCCAACATTAGCTTCATTCGTGACTCTTCTCGCCTGAGTTCAGAGTAGGCTTTACCAATAGATGGCAGTGGTTTACGAGGAAGAAAGAAGAGATTCAGACCTTGGAGGCTCTGATACCATTTAGAAGAGGAGAATAATATTATTTATTTCATATTGTTGACTGAATAACATTGGTGGGTACTTATACAAACAATAACAGTATAGGGAAGGAGAGTTACAGCTGTATAGAATTAAAATTCTGCCTAGGGACTTCTCAAGACAACTCACTAGGGCTGGCAGTTCGGTTCTTTTCATTTGGTTTTTTGGTATTTTCCTGGTTTCTGTCTGGCTCTGATACCAAATATTTTCTAGCCAAGTTTTTTTAAAACATAGACATACCAATTTTGACCCTAGCCTAATTTATTTTTTTAATTATCTTTAATACATATTTTGTCGTCTTGTACGAAAATTGATGAACACAAAAATTGATGAAATGAAATGTTTTCATTTTTTCCTTTCAACCTCTTTTTGTTGACTTTTTTGATTCCCTTTCTTTTGATTCTTATGACTTTCAAATTTGGCATACTACTTTTTTTTTCATCATTATTAAGCAGATTACTACTGTAATGTGTATTATTATTTTTATCGTTTCTGTATTATGTTTTTCGTAAAATATTTCTTTGTTGATACTATTACTTGATCTATTAGTTGGTTTTCTATTCCTTTCCTTATTTTTATTTCGTCTTATTTTTCTAACACTTCGGAATGGTCTTCTACTCATGCTTTATTCTATTAAGTTTTCGCTATATTGTCCTATAGCATTTTTCTCAATTAACTCGATCAGATCTGTTATTAGTTGATCTTCTCGGATGAATAGGGCCTTCATTTCGGTCATTCCTCTTATTTCTATATTTTCATTTTTCATGTCTTCTTTATATTCTAAAAGTTCTTTTTTAATATCTTTCCAGGATTCTGGGTTTCTCCTTATTCTTGCGTCTATTTTGGTTATTAAGTTATCGAAGTAATAGATTATTTTATTCAAGTCTTCATCCATCTTTATATCTATTACTTAAATCGGTAATCATTTGTTTTAGTGTTTCTATTTCACTATTTTCTTGATTTTGATGTATTATTGTAATATTTTTTTATGTCTTCTGTTTCCTGATTCTGGTCATCCGTTTCTTCTAGTTGGACTCTTTCTGATTGAGTTATTCTTTTTGGTTGGGCTTTTCCTATTTTCCTAGGATCTTGTTGTATAGATCGTTTACTTGATTCGACCTTTACTATTTTTAATGGTGCTTCTAAGTGAATTATTGGTTTGAATAAGTCTTCTATTGTGATAACTTCTTTATCCTTAAACGTTAAGCTATGATGACTATTTGTTAAAGCATAGTTTATCTGATATGTTACTGAGAAGGGTTTGCTATTTTCTTTCATAAGATCGTCTCTTTTTAGTTCATATTTTATTACTATTGATGAATCTAAGTTTTCATCAGTTAGACTTATCCCTTGTTGCAAATTTATATCAAATTTTATTATTCCACAGCTTAGATTTCCTGATCCTTAGCGATGATACTTTCTTCTTGGTTTAAAATCCTATCATCTCTTATTTCTAATTCTATGGGCGCGTTGATTCCCAACTTCATGGTGGATTTAATTATGATTTGAATAGTGCTAATATGTATGTATGCTATTTTTGTTCGTTCTTCCGGTTTTACTTTACTTAATCTTTTCCTGATTTGTTCCTTATTAATGATTTGTACTAAGAAATTCCCATTTGTTTGGTTAAATGGAATTGTTACCTCTCCTATCATTTTTCCATATTTTATAATGTTTTCTCTATCAAAAATTTTTGATAAAAAAGATTTTGTTACAAAATTTTGTGTTTCTGATAACGTAAAATTCGTTCTTTCTTTAATCTTTTTAACGTCTATTAATCCATCTAGAAAATAATTATCCTCTTCTTTTCTTTGTAAATAATCAAACATGCTATCGTTGTCTTCCGCCATTGATTAAAAAGAAACTCTTATGTTTATGAATTTCATACCTGAATGGATCTCCTGATGATTGTCTTAAGGTTGCCTCTTTGCTTGGTAGTGTAGTTCGCCGTAGCTTCTTTGATGGTTGGTTGAATGGGTATGGTTGTATATTTTTGGTGGATATTTAGTGTTAGTAAGACTTCAGGAACCTGGGTTCCAATCTTACTTAGGCCTCCAGAAACAATGAGTTTCAAGCCAACGAGAGGAGACGGGAGAATTCTTTTCTCAGTTAACTCACTCTGATTTATTCATAATTTACATCCTCCTTTTATAGGCGGAGGTTGGACGCTAAGGCGTCATTCCTTACATCATACAACATTAAAGAAAAGAAAGAAGACAAAAGATAAAATTACATAATTGCTCGACTTTTAATGGGAGTCGGCCAACCCTCTTTCGTCATTTCTTACTCCATTATTGAACGTCGTTTCTTACTCCATTATTGAAGTTCAATAATGGAACTTTATTTATTTTCCTTATGATGTTGATGTTGCAATTGTTGACTCCTTTCTTGATGCTCCATTTTCGTTAATGTCTCCACACCATTCGCAAAAGTGGTCCTCATAACTTGTCAATAATTTGCATAATTGCTTCTTTATTGGTATTGGTAATGCTGTGAGGGTTCCACTTATTTTAGTAAAATCCTTCGTCATTCTGTTGATTGCTTCAAATTCTTCAGCAATTAACTTTGTTCTTGATCTGCTGATAATGATGATATCCGTGCTACTATAATTGACTTTCGTTTGACTTTCTGGTTCTATGTTGGTTAATGCTCTGCATATTGTGAATAATCCTTTTACCAGATGATCTGGTTTTCGCTCATAGTTCCTGAAATTATCCCTGGTAGGATAATCATTATTTGATACTCCCATTAGGATTACTGCCTTTGTTCCTAATAGAAGTTTTTCCTCCTCATTAAAAATTGGGTAGCTGCTGGTGTACTTAAGGAAGATTTCTCTTCCCTTTGCAAATGCTTCCAGATATCTCCGAATGATGAACTTCATTTTTTGAGGATAATACTCAAATATCTTTATTGTGGTTGTATAAATGGTATCTATAAGACCATACTGATGTAGGTCAAATAGTAATTCTGGTGTTGATTCTTCGGTAACCACTGCCTTTGGTCCTCCTTTGTTGACAGGATAAAATCCCATCGTTGTATTTTGCTCCAATTTGTCCTCATAATTTACTATCATATTCCAATGGGTCACGAACCCTTCGAATGTTGGTTTTCTTGCCTCTTCTTTTTCCTGAGTTGTTGGTATGCTTTTTACAGTAGGTATCTTCATTACCATTTTTTGTTGTACTTGTGGTCCTGATGGTCCTTTCAAGGCCATCGCCTTGTATGATTGTTGAAGGGCTATTTCTGCTTCTTCCTTTGTTTTGTAAGATTGGTGCTGGACCGACTTTCCCATGATGTGTTGAGATGCGATTGCCCAGTTGTTGTACAGTCCTCTGAATGGTCCGTTAAAGATAACGTACCATTTACTATTTTTCCTTTCGTCCTCTTCATAATTTTCCTTTTCTTTTTCTTCCTTTTCCACCATGTCGGCCCATCGTGTAGTTTTGCTACTAGTGACTTGTTGTTGCTGTTGAACTTCTTTGGTGCTCTTACCAGGTTGTTTTTGTTCTTCTGTGGATTTATTTTGTTGTTGTTGTTTCTGTAGGATAGTGATGGTATTTTTAGTTCCTCTTCCTCCCCCCTACAGAGAAGTACTTGTGTTTCGAGTGCTTGGCGATGCTCTCTTTTTTGCATCAGCTGATTCATTAGTGCCTTGATTACTCCTTCCATTCCCTTGTCAGAGTGTCCGTGAAAGGATTGTTGCTTGACTTGATGTACTTCAAATATGGATTGTAATAATGCAGTTATTGCTGCCACCGGATCAACCGTCCTTTGTTGAAGTCCGCTTGTAGCTTGTATCTCCAAAAACCTGTTACATATTTTGAATCGGTTTGGAGTTCAAACCTTGTTGATAATAGTTCTAGCTTCCATTTTTTTAATGTTCTGAGACAAGCCAATGTCTCTAATTCATGTATTGGATAATTCTGTTCAGTAGTAGTAAATGTTCCAGAAATATATTTGCATAATTTCTTAGAATATTTATAACTATTGAACGGAATTGATGGTACTCGAGAATCCGAAGATTCAATAATCCTGTCCGAAGACTGATAGTCTTTAGGCTTTTCGCCAGAGGTATTAACCTCATTTTGCTTAGTGATATTACCAAAATTATCCATTTGTAATAATTCCTTGCCATTTTGAATGGCTAACATACATCCGGCCCATGTGTCTTTTGATGCATCGGTTTGAATGATTAAAAAGTCTTTCTCACATGGATTATATAATTTTGGTAAATGCTGGCATTTTTCTTTCATTAATAAAACTATTTTTGTATTCTGATCTGTCCATGACCAGGGTGTTTTTTCAGAAATCTTTTTCTGTAAATGCTTTCTTTCTTTTGCAAGATTTTTAAGACATCCTTGTTCACTTATATAATTTAAACAACCAAGAAATCATTGAATTTGCTTCCTATTTTCAAGTTGATTAGGAAATTTATCAATTTTTTCTTTGGTATTGGGTGATAATTCAATTTCACCAAAATTGTTTATTTTCATACCGAGATACTCAATTTCTTCCTGAATGAGTTTTGATTTCTTTTTTGAAATAATTAGTCCTTTTTCTTTAATTCGATTTAAGACTGTTAAAAGTTTTTCACAATGATCTTCTTTAGTTTGATTAGTAAAAATAATTATATCATCAATATAAGCAAGACAAAAATCTTGTAATCCTTCTAAATTATGATCCATAAAACGTTGATAAATTGCTGGTGCTTGTTTTAATCCAAAAGGTAAAACGTTCCATTCATAATGTTTCTGTGGTGGACATGAAAAAGTTGTTAATGGTTTTGTATTTTCATGCAGTCTTAGCTGCCAATATCCTGATTTAGCATCTAAACTACTAAACCATTTTTGTCCTTTAAGTCTTTCTAAGATGTAATCTTTTCGTAATAGTTTATAACTATCTCCAATGGTATTTTCATTCAGTTTTTTTATAATTAATTACCATTCGTCTCTTCCCCCTTTTTATTTCATTATTATTTTCTACATAGAATGCAGGTGCACTATGTGGACTTATACTTTCTCTAATGATTCCTTTATCTAAGAGTTCTTTACATTCCTTCTGAAATTCTTCTACATCTCTTTGAGTATATTGGATTTTATTAGGGACATTAACTTCTATTGTTGGATCTTTTAATTTTATTTCTATTAATTCGACATTCTTATTTTTCTCCAGATCTAAAGGATGTTCACTACATATTTCATCCAAGGTTTCTTCAAGTATTCCATGGCTTATCTGGATATATTCAAGTCTATTTTTTATATTCTGTAAAACGATTTTTAAGGCTTCATTTTTTGTTATTATTTTTGTTGTAACCATTCTAGATTCTTGATTTTTCATTCTTGGGGCTTTTAGACTAATACTTTTTATTCTTTGAATAAAAGGTTGATATAGTTTAAGGAAATTGTTTCCTATTATTAGATCTAATCCAGAGTCATGTTGATATATGGTTTTTGCAGTGAAAGTGTATTGTTCTATAATAATTGGAACATAAGTTTTTGCATACCATACTTCATGTATAGATTTATCCGCAACTATGATTTTTAAAGGTTTTTCTAATTTCTCCCAATTTTTAATAGTTGTTCTTTTAGCAAAACAGAGGGTTGCCCCTGTATCTATATAAGCTACGGTATGCAAAAATTATTAAAAATTGGGAGAAATTAGAAAAACCTTTAAAAATCATAGTTGCGGATAAATCTATACATGAAGTATGGTATGCAAAAACTTATGTTCCAATTATTATAGAACAATACACTTTCACTGCAAAAACCATATATCAACATGACTCTAGATTAGATCTAATAATAGGAAACAATTTCCTTAAACTATATCAACCTTTTATTCAAAGAATAAAAAGTATTAGTCTAAAAGCCCCAAGAATGAAAAATCAAGAATCTAGAATGGTTACAACAAAAATAATAACAAAAAATGAAGCCTTAAAAATCATTTTACAGAATATAAAAAATAGACTTGAATATATCCAGATAAGCCATGGAATAATTGAAGAAACCTTGGATGAAATATGTAGTGAACATCCTTTAGATCTGGAGAAAAATAAGAATGTCGAATTAATATAAATAAAATTAAAAGATTCAACAATAGAAGTTAATGTCCCTAATAAAATCCAATATACTCAAAGAGATGTAGAAGAATTTCAGAAGGAATGTAAAGAACTCTTAGATAAAGGAATCATTAGAGAAAGTATAAGTCCACATAGTGCACCTGCATTCTATGTAGAAAATAATAATGAAATAAAAAGGGGAAGAGACGAATGGTAATTAATTATAAAAAACTGAATGAAAATACCATTGGAGATAGTTATAAACTACCACGAAAAGATTACATCTTAGAAAGACTTAAAGGACAAAAATGGTTTAGTAGTTTAGATGCTAAATCAGGATATTGGCAGCTAAGACTGCATGAAAATACAAAACCATTAACAGCTTTTTCATGTCCACCACAAAAACATTATGAATGGAACGTTTTACCTTTGGATTAAAACAAGCACCAGCAATTTATCAACGTTTTATGGATCATAATTTAGAAGGATTACAAGATTTTTGTCTTGCTTATATTGATGATATAATTATTTTTACTAATCAAACTAAAGAAGATCATTGTGAAAAACTTTTAACAGTCTTAAATCGAATTAAAGAAAAAGGACTAATTATTTCAAAAAAGAAATCAAAACTCATTCAGGAAGAAATTGAGTATCTCGGTATGAAAATAAACAATTTTGGTGAAATTGAATTATCACCCAATACCAAAGAAAAAATTGATAAATTTCCTAATCAACTTGAAAATAGGAAGCAAATTCAACGATTTCTTGGTTGTTTAAATTATATAAGTGAATAAGGATTTCTTAAAAATCTTGCAAAAGAAAGAAAGCATTTACAGAAAAAGATTTCTGAAAAAACACCCTGGTCATGGACAGATCAGAATACAAAAATAGTTTTATTAATGAAAGAAAAATGACAGCATTTACCAAAATTATATAATCCATGTGAGAAAGACTTTTTAATCATTCAAATCGATGCATCAAAAGACACATGGGCCGGATGTATGTTAGCCATTCAAAATGGCAAGGAATTATTACAAATGGATAATTTTGGTAATATCACTAAGCAAAATGAGGTTAATACCTCTGGCGAAAAGCCTAAAGACTATCAGTCTTCGGACAGAATTATTGAATCTTCGGATTCTCGAGTACCATCAATTCCGTTCAATAGTGATAAATATTCTAAGAAATTATGCAAATATATTTCTGGAACATTTACTACTACTGAACAGAATTATCCAATACATGAATTAGAGACATTGGCTTGTCTCAGAACATTAAAAAAATGGAAGCTAGAATTATTATCAACAAGGTTTGAACTCCAAACCGATTCTAAATATGTAACAGGTTTTTGGAGATACAAGCTACAAGCGGACTTCAACAAAGGACGGTTGATCTGGTGGCAGCAACAACTGCATTATTACAATCCATATTTGAAGTACATCAAGTCAAGCAGCAATCCTTTCACGGACACTCTGACAAGGGAATGGAAGGAGTAATCAAGGCACTAATGAATCAGCTGATGCAAAAAAGAGAGCATCGCCAAGCACTCGAAACACAAGTACTTCTCTGCAGGGGGGAGGAAGAGGAACTAGAAAATACCATCACTATCCTACAGAAACAACAACAAAAAAATAAATCCACAGTAGAACAAAAACAACCTGGTAATAGCACCAAAGAAGTTCAACAGCAACAACAAGCCACTAGTAGCAAAACTACACGATGGGCCGACTTGGTGGAAAAGGAAGAAAAAGAAAAGGAAAATTATGAAGAGGACGAAAGGAAAAATAGTAAATGGTACGTTATCTTTAACGGACCATTCAGAGGACTGTACAACAACTGGGCAATCGCATCTCAACACATCATGAGAAAGCCGGTCCAGCACCAATCTTACAAAACAAAGGAAGAAGCAGAAATAGCCCTTCAACAATCATACAAGGCGATGGCCTTGAAAGGACCATCAGGACCACAAGTACAACAAAAAATGGTAATGAAGATACCTACTGTAAAAAGCATACCAACAACTCAGGAAAAAGAAGAGGCAAGAAAACCAACATTCCAAGGGTTTGTGACCCATTGGAATATGATAGTAAATTATGAGGACAAATTGGAGCAAAATACAACGATGGGATTTTATCCTGTCAACAAAGGAGGACCAAAGGCAGTGGTTACCGAAGAATCAACACCAGAATTACTATTTGACCTACATCAGTATGGTCTTATAGATACCATTTATACAACCACAATAAAGATATTTGAGTATTATCCTCAAAAAATGAAGTTCATCATTCGGAGATATCTGGAAGCATTTGCAAAGGGAAGAGAAATCTTCCTTAAGTACACCAGCAGCTACCCAATTTTTAATGAGGAGGAAAAACTTCTATTAGGAACAAAGACAGTAATCCTAATGGGAGTATCAAATAATGATTATCCTACCAGGGATAATTTCAGGAACTATGAGCGAAAACCAGATCATCTGGTAAAAGGATTATTCACAATATGCAGAGCATTAACCAACATAGAACCAGAAAGTCAAACGAAAGTCAATTATAGTAGCACGGATATCATCATTATCAGCTGATCAAGAACAAAGTTAATTGCTGAAGAATTTGAAGCAATCAACAGAATGACGAAGGATTTTACTGAAATAAGTGGAACCCTCACAACATTACCAATACCAATAAAGAAGCAATTATGCAAATTATTGATAAGTTATGAGGACCACTTTTGCGAATGGTGTGGAGACATTGAAGAAAATGGAGCATCAAGAAAGGAGTCAACAATTGCAACATCAACATCATAAGGAAAATAAATAAAGTTCCATTATTGAACTTCAATAATGGAGTAAGAAACGGCGTTCAATAATGGAGTATGAAACGACGAAAGAGGGTTGGCCGACTCCCATTAAAAGTCGAGCAATTATGTAATTTTATCTTTTGTCTTCTTTCTTTTCTTTAATGTTGTATGATGTAAGGAATGACGCCTTAGCGTCCAACCTCCGCCTATAAAAGGAGGATGTAAATTATGAATAAATCAGAGTGAGTTAACTGAGAAAAGAATTCTCCCGTCTCCTCTCGTTGGCTTGAAACTCATTGTTTCTGGAGGCCTAAGTAAGATTGGAACCCAGGTTCCTGAAGTCTTACTAACACTAAATATCCACCAAAAATATACAACCATACCCATTCAACCAACCATCAAAGAAGCTACGGCGAACTACACTACCAAGCAAAGAGGCAACCTTAAGACAATCATCAGGAGATCCATTCAGCATGTTTGATTATTTACAAAGAAAAGAAGAGGATAATTATTTTCTAGATGGATTAATAGACGTTAAAAAGATTAAAGAAAGAACGAATTTTACGTTATCAGAAACACAAAATTTTGTAACAAAATCTTTTTTATCAAAACTTTTTGATAGAGAAAACATTATAAAATATGGAAAAATGATAGGAGAGGTAACAATTCCATTTAACCAAACAAATGGGAATTTCTTAGTACAAATCATTAATAAGGAACAAATCAGGAAAAGATTAAGTAAAGTAAAACCGGAAGAACGAACAAAAATAGCATACATACATATTAGCACTATTCAAATCATAATTAAATCCACCATGAAGTTGGGAATCAACGCGCCCATAGAATTAGAAATAAGAGATGATAGGATTTTAAACCAAGAAGAAAGTATCATCGCTAAGGGATCAGGAAATCTAAGCTGTGGAATAATAAAATTTGATATAAATTTGCAACGAGGGATAAGTCTAACTGATGAAAACTTAGATTCATCAATAGTAATAAAATATGAACTAAAAAAAGACGATCTTATGAAAGAAAATAGCAAACCCTTCTCAGTAACATATCAGATAAACTATGCTTTAACAAATAGTTATCATAGCTTAACGTTTAAGGATAAAGAAGTTATCACAATAGAAGACTTATTCAAACCAATAATTCACTTAGAAGCACCATTAAAAATAGTAAAGGCCGAATCAAGTAAACGATCTATACAACAAGATCCTAGGAAAATAGGAAAAGCCCAACCAAAAAGAATAACTCAATCAGAAAGAGTCCAACTAGAAGAAACGGATGACCAGAATCAGGAAACAGAAGACATAAAAAATATTACAATAATACATCAAAATCAAGAAAATAGTGAAATAGAAACACTAAAACAAATGATTATCGATTTAAGTAATAGAATATAAAGATGGATGAAGACTTGAATAAAATAATCTATTACTTCGATATCTTAATAACCAAAATAGACGCAAGAATAAGGAGAAACCCAGAATCCTGGAAAGATATTAAAAAATAACTTTTAGAATATAAAGAAGACATGAAAAATGAAAATATAGAAATAAGAGGAATGACCGAAATGAAGGCCCTATTCATCCGAGAAGATCAACTAATAACAGATCTGATCGAGTTAATTGAGAAAAATGCTATAGGACAATATAGCGAAAACTTAATAGAATAAAGCATGAGTAGAAGACCATTCCGAAGTGTTAGAAAAATAAGACGAAATAAAAATAAGGAAAGGAATAGAAAACCAACTAATAGATCAAGTAACAGTATCAACAAAGAAATACTTTACGAAAAACATAATACAGAAACGATAAAAATAATAATACACATTACAGTAGTAATCTGCTTAATAATGATGAAAAAAAAAGTAGTATGCCAAATTTGAAAGTCATAAGAATCAAAAGAAAGGGAATAAAAAAAGTCAACAAAAAGAGGTTGAAAGGAAAAAATGAAAACATTTCATTTCATCAATTTTTGTGTTTATCAATTTTCGTACAAGACGACAAAATATGTATTAAAGATAATTAAAAAAATAAATTAGGCTAGGGTCAAAATTGGTATGTCTATGTTTTAAAAAAAACTTGGCTAGAAAATATTTGGTATCAGAGCCAGACAGAAACCAGGAAAATACCAAAAAACTAAATGAAAAGAACCGAACTGCCAGCCCTACAACTCACCATAGAACCTAGAGCCTTATAATAAATACTAACATAAAATATTTTCTTAATTCTAACAGAGGACAATTATCAAACTGAACCCATAGTGAGAGAAGGTACTGAGAAGTGCAGATGAAGAAACTTTAGCAATGGACATGATTAACACAAAATGTGGTGCAAACATTTATAATAAGATGCTTCCCATTTCATCAATAAAACACGATAGAAGCAAAAATTACAATTAGCTTAATTAGAGCTTCTAATAAAGCAAACCCAACCAGACCAACGTTCAGGCTAAATAAAGATTAGGTCTGAGGGGCCTCTGCTTCATAACTATAGTGAGATTAGCTTAATTATAATATCACTGGTATGGTTCAACAGTGACCAAAACACAATAGCAGAAACATGAGAAGCTCCTCTCTAGGTTTCTTCTTCTTCTTCTTCCAATCAGACATTGTTGGCTTGGCCGTTGGATTCAGTTGCAACATGTTTGGGGTTGCATGTGTGAAGCATGAAGTTGCAAGCTGCCACTGCTTCAGCTACAGTGAGATATATCCATTCCTGGCCTATGCTTTTTATGAACTTGGACTTGTCTAACTTCTTAATCACCTCGCTCCGTGGATTCGCCAGTACCAACTGTGCAATCCAAACATCAAGAAGATTGTCAAAGACTGAGTTGCTAGGAACTTTACTTCACTTCACTGCTTGAGAGATTGGAAATATGATCCATTGTGGAAGTGAAAAAAATGTTAAAGCTTGGTTTGTACCTTCAAATCTTTTCTGTCAGTGTTCTTCTTTACTTCTTCCAGCATGCTGATCCCACTTGTGTCTATGTTACCAATTGCTGTGAGGTTTCAACAACAATTGGTGTCAAATTTAACATTCCTTCAAGAGAATTGAGCGATATAAGATTGGATGAGATTGGTTCGTGACAACTTACAGGTCATGTCAAGTATGACAAACTGTAAACTAGGTCCTCCTGCAGATTTCAGCTTATCTTCCTCTTCATAGATCCATCTCGAAATCCTGAAACAAAACAGGAATCAGATAAGATTTTCTTATGTTCTTTGCTGTCAATATTTCCCTTTGAGCAATCACTCTCACCTTTCTCTCAAGTAGTTTGCATTAGCAAAGTAGATAGGTGCTTCAATCTGAAGAATGAGAACTCCAGGAACAGCATCAGCATTGGGGTATTGATCCATGCTTCTGTAAATCATGGAGTTTGGGATGTTTCCAAGCAGAGAAGTCTTTGGCCTTGCTAGAAACAGAAGCAGTCTTACTAGAGAAATTGCAACCTGCATTGCAGGAACATAAGGTCTAATTAGCTTCTACCAAAGAATCTACAATTTCAATACAGAGTTATATTGATTATATGGGTTGTGGTGCACTTACTGCAATGACTAATCCAATCTCCACGCTACCGAAAACCACACCGATGTAGGCACCAAGGCACACAGCAAAATCATACTTGTCGACTTTCCAAAGATGAAAGGCAGCCTCATAGTCGATTAGGCCAAGCATGGCTGCCATGATGATGGCTGACAGAACCACCATGGGAGTATAATGGAAGAGTGGCGTTAAGAACAACAAAGTCATCATCACTGCTATCGCCATTACTATGTTCGACACTGCTGTCTTGCATCCAGCATTGAAATTGACAGCCGTTCGTGAAAATGGACCTGGTAACATAAGATGTAACTCTAAGACTTAATCATGTTGGAAACCAATTTCCTTCATCATAACCTGTCGAAAATGTTAGTACCTGAGGTTAGATAGCAAGAAGTGAGGGAGCCAACAATGTTCATGGTACCAAATGCAATCATTTCTTTGTTGCCATCAATGTGGTAGTTCTTGAACTGGGCAAAGCTCCTCCCTACTGCTACTCCTTCCTAAACACATTGAATGTGTCCATGAACAGAATCATGTCATTCCCTTTTCTTTCTTGGCATTCTTGCCATAGTTTCAGTATGTGACAAGAGATGGAAAAGTATATATATATATATATACTTACAGCAAGAGCAATGATTCCAGTTACTATGCCAGTTTTAATAGCTACCATCAAATGAGGAGACCCAAATGCCAAATCAGATACAGACAAAGGATTCAATCCTTTCTTAAGATTCCCAATCTGATCATATGCATAATAACAACACAAGTTAGTTGAATTGCAGTATTATTGTGAAAAGAGAAAAAAGCTAGCTTCCGACACTCACCACTTGAACGCCATGTTTCTCGGCATGGGTTAGATAGACAAGGACACTTCCAAGAACAACAGAGGTGAGTGGCGCCATTGCATTTATCCAAAAGAAGTATGACTTTCTCTTGCTCTGTTTCAACACATTTTGCTAAATCATCAATTACTTTTACTTTTTGCAAATTCATCCTAATTAATTTACAGTGTTAATAAAGTAGTCTTTCGTTTTCAAGGATCAATATACATCCACTACTTACGAAGTATCTAGTGAGGAGGAGGAAGAAGAGAAAGCAACATCCCAGAATCCCACTTTCCCATCTCCACTGCACCAATATGCATCAACAATCACCAACATTAATATTAATTAATCCAGATAAAAAGTGTAAAAAGTAAGATAATCTAATTCTAATTAAGCCAGCTAATGGACAAAAATATGATTAATTAATTACCTGGTATGTCTGGCTAAAGATTGAACGCATAACAGAAATAATATCAGTCTCGTGAGTGAAATGAACCAATCCAAGCATTCCCTTCAGTTGTTGCAAACACACCACGGTCGCCGCTCCACTCATAAATCCCACGATCGTTGCATGTGACAAGAAGTCCACGATGAACCCAAGCCTATATTATCAAAGTTGGGCAGCATCGTTAATATTTTGACTCCCTAATCTATATCTATATCTATCTATGTCTATATCTATATATCTATCTATATACTAATATATAAAGCAAAATAAAAGACCTCCCCAATTTGGAGCCCTCTCCTTAATTTTAGGTACTCCACCAATCATAATTTAAGAATATTATTAATTAATTTATCACTTCTAACAATTATTTTTATTTTCTCATTTTTAAACTCCCCACTAACTACTTTCAAAAAAAAAAAAGCAACACTAAGCTATTTTCGTGGAAATATATTTCTTTATGTTTTAAACATATTTTTCTAAAGTTAAAATGTTAACAATATATGAGAAACGACTAAAAACATAACTAATGCCATCTCCTTTATTTTCATAAATATCACTTAATTTTTTAACGCAAATATCACTTTAGTTATTATTATCATAATTTATTTTCATCATCCCTAAAAATTTAATATCCTTTTATATTTATTTTTATATGAAGGGTATCTTTAAGAAATAATAGTAGTAATCTTTGTTAACTTTGCATAGTAGGAAACAAAAAATGTGTATTAACAAAAATAAATAGATATGAAAGTTTATGAGGAATGATACGATAAGAGATTTTTCTTAGACTTTCAAGGTAAGTTATTATTATTAGCATAATATAAAAAAAGATTTAAATTCCAAAATATAACTATAAATTTTCAATAGAATGGGCCTAAACCAAGATGATTTAGGGCAAACTAAAATATAAGAAAGATCTTTGCCGACAACATGTCCATTGCGAGTGAGGGGTAACCAAGAGGACTAACTAGATTGATCCAAGAGGACCAAGTCTTAGTTGTCATTCTTAATTTATCTTCTTCTATTTTGATAATTTCTCCAACCACTTTTCACTCTATTTACTCTTAATTTATCATAAATTTTGGGGCTCAACGTTTACATAACATTTATATTATATAACATATATATAATATATATATATATATATATATATATATATATATATAATATATTATATATATATATATATATAATATATTAATATATATATATATATATATATCTATAATTATATATTATATATATATATCATGTTCAAATTCAATATAAAATTTGTTTTATATTTATCGTATATGTAGATATGAATTTTGTTTGACTTGCTAAATTATATTATTTGGTACTTGCTGGTACTTTTATCATATAATTTATTTTACATGCCAGTACTTGCTTTATCGGTTGAACCATTTAATTTATTCTAACATATTTCTAACTTTTGAAGTCTATATAATATGTTAAAAGTATAGGCTATGTGTCATCCATCAGTTCCTCAATGACTATATTTTAAGTTCCTTAGTTTAGAGATCTTCGTAATATTACATTAATTTTAATAAAAATAATGTGTTATTATAAAATTATCACGATGTAGTGATTTTTTTAATGAATTATCACGATATAATGATATTCCTATTGAATTTCAGCATTTTGAGAACAAACATAAATATATACATCATATTTGGTAAAGATTCCAAACATTGAAACATGGTAGTTCTACTTCTACCTATGGTCAATATACTCATTCACATTTTATTTATTTTCTTAAATTTTATAATTAATTAGCTCTCTTATGGGTTAATAGGGAATTATCATTAACTATACTCAATCTAGGTTATTTTATTCGACATACATCATATTTGAAAAATAATAGATAGAAGATACATACATAAAATTGTATTGATTAAGTAACTTTATAGTTCACACTAATTCAATCAAATACATAACAAATTATCAATCAAAAGATTGAGCACTACATACAAGTAACTTCGTATGTAATGCAATTTTTATTTTGATATTAATCTAAGTTTGATAACCTAACAACAGGACAATATTAATTATACTAATAAATTCTTTAAATTTAGAGTATTAAGACTTTGATGGTGTTCTAAATTATGACTAGTTTTGTACCCGGCCTATTGCCTGGTTTAATTTAATTTAATTATTTTAATGATATTAATTATATAATATTTTTAAAAAATTTATTTATATGTGTGGGTAACAGGGTGTGCATATATAATCGTCACTATTGTTTGAACCTTGTTCTTCTTCCTTTGTCAGATACCATTGTTTGTTATCTGTCATATTTCAATATAATTCTCCTTCATATTTCAAACAATATTCTTAATTTTATCTAGTCTTACCTAGCTCCACTTATGATCCTAGTTAAACTCAACCCAATATGTGAAAAAAATCAAACAAATTTTAACCACCCACGAGAGTCCATCTAATAAACAAACTGTAATATCATGAGTGAGTGAATTATGCGCTCACCAATTGACAATGTTATAACATTATATTTCTAAGACTATACAATTTTTAGGGAGCATGATCTAACTCGACCTCTATACTAAATTAACCAAATTAATACTCAGACTCATCAAACATGAAATCAAGTAAACTAAAAATTTAGATCACATTTTACTTGAAATTTAATTAAATTATATTTAAACGTAAAAGTTATTTTTGTTCATAAGGCTTTTAATGTAGAAGAATTTAATATGTATATTAAGATAATATAATTTTAATTAAAACATTTAATATAGAAGCATTTAATAAAATAAGAGATAAATTATTTTTTAATTTAAAATTTAAGTGATGATGTGGAATTTTGTAAGAGAAGCTCTAACCTATGTGTCAAAACCAAATGTACCATAATGCTATTAAGATTATTAAGATGATTGAGGTAATTTATAATAATAATAATAATGTTTTCTTCTCATTTTTTTATTATTTTCTTGGGTTAATAAATCCCCCCCTCATCCTATGTAAAGTTAACAAATATAATCCTCTACAATTTTCAGTCGAATTAAACCCCTCTACTTTAAGTCTTTAACACTTTTAACAAATGTATCATTCCATTAACATTTTCGTCTAATATGTTGACTGTACATGTCACATCAGTCTATTTGTTCTTATTGCCTATAAACTTTAAGCAAAAAAAATCTAAAAATTTAAGACTTACAAAAATAAATGGTTAATACACATTTTTACCCATGTTTTTTCTTCCTTTTTTTCTTCCGAACACACCACCTATGTAAATTGCTTATTCTCTCAACATCCATGTGTGCAAAATAGCTTACTAGATATGTCCAGTTAACAAATTTAACAGGGAATTGATGGAGAAGTTAACTGAAAGGCAAGAATTTTAGAAATTTAAAAGTAGAGAGGTTTGATTCGGTTGAGAAATATTTGAGGGGGTATCTTTGTTAACTTTGCATAGTAGGAGGGTGAAAATGTGTATTAAATCTATTTCCTCAAAATTTTAAAATTATATATTATTTGGAGTTTGGATCCCGCCGATGGGCGGGCAAAATACTAGTTAATTATGTGGTAGGATGTTTTTGTGATTGATGAATGATATAATACATGGGTGTTATGACTAGAATACCCCCGCGCCCAAATGGATTGGATTTGGAGTTTTGGACAGCAGCTAGTACCGTACGTTATGGGAAGCATTGTGTAATATTAGGCAATATTCCTCCATCTCGTGACAGTATAATAAAATTCAATTAATACAGAAAGGTGACAAACACAAAACTCCATTTCCCTGCGCACTACAACGGACGGACATCCGTTTTCATTTTTTACTACCTCTGTCTGTGTCTTCATTCACATGTGACAATATAATGAAATTAATAATATATATACTGACCTGAGGAAACCAAGGGCTGATTCCAATACTCCGGCGAAGAAGGTGGCGGTTATAGCTAACTGGAAATATTGTTTAGGATCCTCCACCGGACTAACTTCCTTCCCAAGCATTGTTGTTATTAGAAGCGACGCCACCGCCACCGTCCCTACCGCCACATCCCTCGAGCTCCCCAACATCGCGTACACCAACGGCGGCACAAAACTCGAGTCTACGTACATTATCCAAAAAAAAAAAACACACACACACAATAAAACGTCATTAAATGTAGTGTTTACTGACCCAAGTAAATAAAACGTACGAGGAATGTTAAAGATCAAATCTTTTATTATTTTATGAAATGGGAAAGGTTACAAATTTCATTATGAAATATTATAGTGTGTTAGAATTATTTATGTGACTGTATATCAGAATCTTTGATGTTATATTTTGAGTCAAAAGATTTAACCTTTATTCATCACAAGTTGGTTTTTAAGACAAAACTGACTTACAGAGTCCAACAATGGGGGGAAGGCTAGCGAGGCCGGCGTAGCTGATGCCCTGAGGAACAGCCAAGCTGGCGATGGTGATACCGGCGACGAGATCAGCCTTGAAGAAGTCGAGAGTGTACCGAGGACCCCACTCTAGTATGGGGATGAAGTACTGAAGTCCCATAACGATTTTCCTGGAAGTTGCCGGCTGCTTCTTGATGTCCCTAAAGGGGTCATCAGGGAAAAGGGTTTCTTTCAAGTTGGATTTCAGTGTCTGGAAGAACGGTTTGGCAGGAGGGATGGCTACACGGTGTGGCCGGCGGTCGTAATCGTGATGATCATCACGACCAGTAGTGCCCATGTGGTTCCAAAAGTGTTGCAAACTTTGAGGGCTTATTGGAGTGATAGAAACTGAAGGTAGGCTAGTTAATGGTAGGTAGGAGAATTGAATGTATTTAATTTGTTGTATTTTGGGAGAGAAATGGGATTTTGGTTTAGTGATTAAATTAAATGGGAGAGGCAGGAATTTATGAGATTGATACTGAATGGTGGCGATGAGATGATATATATATATATATACAAGAAGAGCTGATATTGGCGGTTTACTTTATATATAGTGCGGTGAGGTTAGCTACTGTGATATAGAAGAAACGGTTTGGGTAGGCGGACAGGACCCACACGTGGAATTGACACGTGGCACTTCCTTCGAGGAAAACCTTTTGATGCCAATACTCCCAAAGTTGACTCCAATTATCTATCAAATTCAAGAGTCTTTCTTTCAATTTTAGAGGTGTTAATTTTGTTTTTTGTTTTTTTCTTTTTTACCCAACATTTGGTCAAATTTTCATTTTGTTATATATTTTATTTCAGTTATGTTCATATCAATAAATCTTGAAATAGTGCTTTAGTCCAATTTCATCCAAATTTTTCATTAAATGCTAAAATAGCAGCTAAGTCACACATCTCAGTTAGCTAAAACATTAATAAAAATAATAATTGTGTAAATGTGTAATTTGTTAAGAAATCAATGAATACAGTAGAGATTATAGGATATTTTTCGCACCCAATATGAAAGATGTTGGATATTATTTATAAGGTTCAGAAAGTCATTAACTAATGAACTAATAAGTTTTTTTTATGAAGGTTGTGGAGGATAGTGGTAAATCAAGCTTCAAAACAGCTACTTTTGCTGCTTTTTTGTTTCATAGTACGTTAGTCTCTTCCAAAGGTGTTTTAACTAGACACAAGAAAAACAAGAAGCGATGAATATTTGAGTCTGGAACGTATGAGGATTCAATATGGTTGATAGATTTCTTGAGTTACAACCTTATTTACTTCAGTATGATATTGGTATTTGTGCTATTCTAGAGCCTAGAACTAGATTAGTTAATTAATTCATCTAGTCTTTGTAGTACCAGTTTCCAGGTTGGTCTTCTGCTTTTTGCTTTGAAGGTACTTTGTGCAAGTGCAAGATATGGTTGATTTGGCAGCAAGGAATTCCCCTTTCTGTTATTGACAGCTCTAGTCAGTACATTCATTGCCTGACTGACCTGCCTACTCCTTTTTACCTTTCCGTAATCTATGCTGGAAATACTAATGGTGAGAGTTAAATGATGATATTTTGAATGTAATTAGCAGCAATTCTCATGGGCCCTAGCAGGGAATTTTAATGCGATTCTTTGTTTGGAGGATTCGTCTAAGGTTCCCATGAACATGGGGAGTATGATTGACTTCAGAGAGTTTGTTGATTCTTGTGAGATTGAAGAGCACTCAGTTCAGGGGCCCGATTTTACTTTGGTGAACAATCGCGATGATGATTTGTTAGCAAGGAGGCTTGATGGAGTGTTTGTTAATCTAAAATGGCAGCAGGTTTTCTTTTCAAGTAAAGCTACTACTCTCCCTTATACTTCGTCTGACCATTGTGCAATCTTGTTGGACACAGTTTGTAAGCAGATTAGGAGGTCTAAGCCCTTCAAGTTCTTCTCCTTTTGGAGCAAAAACCCTCAGGTTTGTTATATTGTTAAGGAAGTCTGGAGCCGACCTGATAGGGGTGACGATCCTTTCTATAAGCTTTATAGAAAACTTTGAGCTCTCAAGTATAATTTGAAGAGATTTAATAGGGATACTTTTTCGGATCTTCATAATAGAGTTGTAGTTGTAGAGGCCGGTAAGGAAGTTCTTCATGCTAAGAATAGGGTTCTTTATGCCCCTTCGTCAGTAAACCTTATTGGCTTATGTGATGCACAACATTTATATGAAAATATACAAAGTGCAGAGGAGAGCATGTGATAGAAGATTAATCTGTTAACTAACTTCTCGCAAGAATCTCACAATGAAGGAAGATAAACAGCCATGGAGAATCTCTCATAAGTGTATAATTGTGGGTAAAAATTTCATATCCGCAGTCTGCTGAATATGGTTCCATTAATAGACTTTGAAAATACAGGCTATCCACTACTCACAGGCTGAGTTCGTGGGTGAAGAAAATGGAAAAGTGCACTTAGTGGGCTAAAACCACTACTTAACTAAATATGTACAATGCTAATGACAGGTGGAAGTAAATAGATATCCTAAATATGAATAGAAAAAGCTAAGAAATAACATAATAACTTGTCTTATAGCCACGTGTGAATTGTCTGCGAACATAAGTCTTCAATGGCTTCTCGATTGACTTCGTCGGTGTATCAATACTCCCCCCTTCAAATGACGCCTTGTCCGCAAGGTGAAAATCTGGAAATTGCTGATGTAGTAAATCGTACTCCTCCCAAGTGGCATCATCCGAAGAGCGTCCCTGCCATACAACTAATAACTCCAAGTTGTGTCCCTTATTCCAGTGATGTTGAATGACTCTCGTAGGTTGCAACAATAACTCGCCATCCGCGGATAGAGGTAGTGAAAAAGGAGGATCCGAAGGCAGAACTCCATGGGCTGGTCGCAGCAAAAATACATGAAAGACAGGGTGAAGCTTTGATTCTGCAGGCAGAGCTAATTCATAAGCCACCTTACCCACTCGCCTAATGATTTGGTATGGGCCAAAGAAACGAGGAGTAAGCTTTTCAAAGCGCTTCTTGGCCAGCGAGCGTTGATGATATGGTTGAATGCGCAACCAGACTGATTCTCCCTCGTCATACTCAACTTCACGACGATGCTTGTTTTGTTGCGCACACATTCGACTTTGGGCCTTGCTGTGATTCTCTTTCAGCAACTTCAGCATTGCATCTCGAACCAGCAACTGATCCTCAAGCTCACCATTAGCTGTCTCTCCATGATTGAAAGGATGTAACTCCGGCGGACCTCGACCATACACAATATGAAATGGGGTGGTACCAGTAGCAGTATGGAAGCCTGTGTTGTAGGAGTATTTAGCCTAGCAAAGAAAGTTGCTCCATCGCCTTGGCTGGTCGTGAGCAAAACAGCGGAGGTATGACTCAAGACAACGGTTGACCACCTCAGTTTGGCCGTCAGTCTGCGGGTGGTAAGCCGTACTCATCTTCAGCTTTGTTTGACTGAGGCGAAATAGCTCTTGCCAAAATGAACTCAAGAAGATGGAATCTCGATCAGACACAATTGAGCGCGGGACGCCGTGCAAACGGACAATTTCCTTGCAAAAGAAAGCAGCCACAGTTTTGGCCGAAAAAGGATGAGTAAGCGGCAAGAAGTGAGCATACTTACTCAATCTGTCCACCACCACTAGGATTGTGTCGACCCATGTGAACGAGGTAAAACTGATATAAAATCCATGGAAATATCCTCCCAAATACGATCAGGAATCGGCAATGGCTGAAGGAGACCAGCAGGAGTGAGTGTCTCGTATTTGTTTCTTTGACAAGTCGAACATCTCTGAACCAGCAACTGTACATCCTTCGACATGTTCGGCCAAAAGAATTGTTGATTGAGGCGCTTAAGAGTCTTCAAATATCCGCCATGGCCCCCCGTCGGCGTGGAATGAGCTTCTGACAAGAGAGTCATTCGGAGGTCTGATACAGCCGGGATGACCAGCTTATTTTTGAAAAAAAGATTGCCTGCAACCCATTTGTAGTGGGGCCAACGTGAGTTGCCAGCTTCCAAGTCTGCAATAATGGCCTTCGTGACTGGATCGGCTAATAACTCTGTCTCCAAGCTTGCAAAATCATACGCAGCTGGTAGGGCTAAGTTATAAAACTCAGTCAAAGGAATACTGATGAAATGAAATTCTGCATCTGGAGGTCGACGAGAAAGCGCATCAGCAGCAACATTTTCCTTGCCCTTTCGGTAAATGATGGTGAAGTCAAAGGGAAGGAGTTTGAGGATGAGTCGTTGCTGAATGTTGGTTGAAAGTCTCTGCTCCAGAAGATATCGTAAGCTGCAATGATCTGTAAGAATGAAAAAGTGTCTTCCGATTAGGTAATGACGCCATTTTTGCACTGCAAGGACCAAAGCCAAGAGTTCCCTGTCATATGTGCAACGAAACCGGTTAGAATAAGAGAGAGCCTTGCTGAAATAGGCAATAGGGTGTGCCTCCTGCGAAAGAACAGCCCCAACTCCATCCATTGAAGCGTCACACTCCACCGTAAATGGCATGTCAAAATTCGGGAGCTGCAGAACAGGAACTTGGGTTAGAGCAAGCTTGAGCTGTTTGAATGTAGCTTCAACGCAAGGAGACCATATGAAGGAGTCCTTCTTTGTCAAGTCAGTGAGTGGCTTTGCAATCAAGCCATAATTTTGGACGAAGCGACGGTAATATCCTGTGAGACCAAGGAAGCCACGAAGCTGCTTTATCGTTGAAGGAATCGGCCAATTGGTGACAGCAGCAATTTTCTCAGAATCCACAGCAACCCCTGCCTGAGAAATCACATGACCAAGGAACTGGACTTCGGTTTGAGCAAACAAGCACTTGTTGGCCTTAGCAAAGAAACAATGTGTGCGAAGCAGATCAAACACCATTTTCAAATGCAGCTTATGAAGGGTTAGCGTGGGACTATAAACCAAAATGTCATCAAAGAAGACAAGCACAAATCGCTGCAAATGAGGGCGGTAAAGATCATTCATCACAGCTTGAAATGTAGAAGGGGCATTAGTGAGGCCAAACGGCATTACCACAAACTCGTAGTGCCCTGAATGAGTTCGAAAGGCTGTCTTGTGCACGTCTTCTGGTCGGACCCTAATTTGGGGATAGCCAGAACGAAGGTCGATCTTTGAAAAATAGGCCGCTCCGTGGAGCTCGTCGAGGAGCTTGTCTATGTTGGGAATAGGGTACTTGTCCGCTATGGTGATCCGATTGAGCTCGCGATAATCGACACACATGCGCCACGTATTATCCTTCTTGCTTACAAGTAGCACCGGACTCGCAAAAGGGCTCGTACTGGGTTGTATGAAACCCTTGGAAAGAAGATCATCAACTTGCTTCTCAATTTCATCCTCTTGGGAGTAGGGACACCGATAGGGTCTGAGATTTGGCGGCTGCGAACTTGGATGAAGGATGATTGCGTGAGCTTTTGTTCGGAATGGAGGCAGAGATGTGGGTTCTGCAAAAATTCCAGCATATTCGTGAAGTAAACCTGCCACCAAAGAATCATGATTTTCAGTGAACATCGGAGGAGGTGCAAAGCTAAGAAGTGAAGCTGATGTTGGTCGTGGTTTGGTGATTCCTTGCAGCTTATAACGTTTTCCATTCACTGTGAAGATCATAAACATCTGTGCCCAGTTAGCCTCAATAGTATGCAAGGAAGCTAACCATTGTATGCCTAAAACCACATCATTCCCTTGGAGAGAAAAAAGATAGAAATCACCAGTTATTGTCAAATCTTGGACTTTCACATGAAGTTGTTTGCAAATGGTGTCACAGTGAATTATCCGTCCATCTCCGATTTGAACTCCAAATGAGGGAACGGGCTGAGTTGGTAGCTGCAATTGTGATACCATAGATGCAGAGATGAAGTTGTGGGTGGAACCACTATCCACAAGAATGATGACTGACTTGTGGCGGATGAATCCTTCTAGCTTCATGGTAGTCCCCGTAGTGCGCCCCATGAATGCATGAAAAGAGATTTCCCCTTCACAATCCTCGCTCGCCTCTTCTTGTGTGGTTCGATTTTCTTCAAGAAACTCCTCTTCTGAATTCGCCTCAAGCTTCAATGTCCCTGTTTTACAGCGATGTCCGGGCATGAACTTATCACCGCATCTGTAGCATAGCCCCTTGTCCTGACGTATCTGCCGTGTTTGGTCCCCGCCAAGTGTTGATGGTTGTGTAATGGGTAGGTTAGTCCCATCAACATAGGGCATCCCATACGGGCGATAATCTTGAGAGCTAACACTTTGAGGAGTGGAAGCACCCATCTGGGATCAAAATGAGGAACTCGAACCCTTCGAGTTGCGTCCCAATTGTAATTTGGCTTCAAATTCAATAGCGAGGCTCATGGATTTGTATACTGATCGTGGCTTCTAGATACGGATATCCGATTTGAGCTCATCTTTGAGACCATTGAGGAACACGCCTAGTAAACAATGTTCAGGCCAATTTTTCACCCTCGCAGAACGACGAGCAAACTCCTGACGAAACTCCTGCACTGAACCTGTTTGCTTAATTCCACATAGATGTTCATCTGGATTCAGGAACTCAGCTGGTCCATAATGCTCTTGCAGCATCTTGGTGAGTTCTTCCCAATAGAGCATAGTTCTCTCCGTATTCACTCATGAAAAAAGATCCAAAGCATCCCCTTCCAGATACATCGCTGCAATGTCGACTTTCATGTCTTCAGGAGTGTGATAGTAGCGAAAATAATTCTCCGCCTTGAGAATCCAGCCTCTAGGATCTCCACCGTCAAAACGAGGGAACTCGATCTTCACGGTAGGCTTCTTGTGTGCATTCCGTAGCCACCAGGGATCATCCGTGTCCTCGTCGTCATCTGAATCCTGAATGTGTGATTTAGATTTACTCTTTGGTCTCCCATCCACTTTACTGTTGCTGGAGTTGGCCTTCATAGATGCTACTTCATTGGTAAGGATTTGCAACTGTTCAACAAGAAGGGTAATTTGGGGTTGTTGGTATCCTTTGGGGGTGGAGGAGGGGGCGGAGGGATGTGGCCGGAAGTGGCGTGATCGGCACCGGAACGCGTTATCGGCATGGAGCTTGATGCTCTGATACCAATTTGATAGAAGATTAATCTGTTAACTAACTTCTCGCAAGAATCTCACAATGAAGGAAGATAAACAGCCATGGAGAATCTCTAATAAGTGTATAATTGTGGGTAAAAATTTCATATCCGCAGTCTGCTGAATATGGTTCCATTAATAGACTTTGAAAATACAAGCTATCCACTACTCACAGGCTGAGTTCGTGGGTGAAGAAAATGGAAAAGTGCACTTAGTGGGCTAAAACCACTACTTAACTAAATATGTACAATGCTAATGACAGGTGGAAGTAAATAGATATCCTAAATATGAATAGAAAAAGCTAAGAAATAACATAATAACTTGTCTTCTAGCCACGTGTGAATTGTCTGCGAACATAAGTCTTCAATGGCTTCTCGATTGACTTCGTTGGTGTATCAATACTCCCCCTTCAAATGACGCCTTATCCGCAAGGTGAAAATCTGGAAATTGCTGATGTAGTAAATCGTACTCCTCCCAAGTGGCATCATCCGAAGAGCGTCCCTGCCATACAACTAATAACTCCAAGTTGTGTCCCTTATTCTAGCGATGTTGAATGACTTTCGTAGGTTGCAACAATAACTCGCCATCCGCGGATAGAGGTAGTGAAAAAGGAGGATCCGAAGGCAGAACTCCATGTGCTGGTCGCAACAAAGATACATGAAAGACAGGGTGAAGCTTTGATTCTGCAGGCAGAGCTAATTCATAAGCCACCTTACCCACTCGCCTAATGATTTGGTATGGGCCAAAGAAACGAGGAAAGCTTTTCAAAGCGCTTCTTGGCCAGCGAGCGTTGACGATATGGTTGAATGCGCAACCAGACTGATTCTCCCTCGTCATACTCAACTTCACGACGATGCTTGTTTTGTTGCGCACACATTCGACTTTGGGCCTTGCTGAGATTCTCTTTCAGCAACTTCAGCATTGCATCTCGAACCAGCAACTGATCCTCAAGCTCACCATTAGCTGTCTCTCCATGAACGAAAGGATGTAACTCCGGCGGACCTCGACCATACACAATATGAAATGGGGTGGTACCAGTAGCAGTATGGAAGCCTGTGTTGTAGGAGTATTCAGCCTAGCAAAGAAAGTTGCTCCATCGCCTTGGCTGGTCGTGAGCAAAACAGCGGAGGTATGACTCAAGACAACGGTTGACCACCTCAGTTTGGCCGTCAGTCTGCGGGTGGTAAGCCGTACTCATCTTCAGCTTTGTTTGACTGAGGTGAAATAGCTCTTGCCAAAATGAACTCAAGAAGATGGAATCTCGATCAGACACAATTGAGCGTGGGACGCCGTGTAAACGGACAATTTCCTTGCAAAAGACAGCAGCCACAATTTTGGCCGAAAAAGGATGAGTAAGCGGCAAGAAGTGAGCATACTTACTCAATTTGTCTACCACCACTAGGATTGTGTCGACCCCATGTGAACGAGGTAAACCTGATATAAAATCCATGGAAATATCCTCCCAAATACGATCAGGAATCGGCAATGGCTGAAGGAGACCAGCAGGAGTGAGTGTCTCGTATTTGTTTCTTTGACAAGTCGAACATCTCTGAACCAGCAACTGTACATCCTTCGACATGTTCGGCCAAAAGAATTGTTGATTGAGGCGCTTAAGAGTTTTCAAATATCCGCCATGGCCCCCCGTCGGCGTGGAATGAGCTTCTGACAAGAGAGTCATTCGGAGGTCTGATACAGCCGGGATGACCAGCTTATTTTTGAAGAAAAGCTTGCCTGCAACCCATTTGTAGTGGGGCCAACGTGAGTTGCCAGCTTCCAAGTCTGCAATAATGGCCTTCGTGACTGGATCGGCTAATAACTCTGTCTCCAAGCTTGCAAAATCATACGCAGCTGGTAGGGCTAAGTTATAAAACTCAGTCAAAGGAATACTGATGAACTGAAATTCTGCATCTGGAGGTCGACGAGAAAGAGCTCAGCAGTAACATTTTCCTTGCCCTTTCGGTAAATGATGGTGAAGTCAAAGGGAAGGAGTTTGAGGATGAGTCGTTGTTGAATGTTGGTTGAAAGTCTCTGCTCCAGAAGATATCGTAAGCTGCAATGATCTGTAAGAATGAAAAAGTGTCTTCCGATTAGGTAATGACGCCATTTTTGCACTGCAAGGACCAAAGCCAAGAGTTCCTTGTCATATGTGCAACGAAACCGATTAGAATAAGAGAGAGCCTTGCTGAAATAGGCAATAGGGTGTGCCTCCTGCGAAAGAACAGCCCCAACTCCATCCATTGAAGCGTCACACTCCACCGTAAATGGCATGTCGAAATTCGGGAGCTACAGAACAGGAACTTGGGTAAGAGCAAGCTTGAGCTGTTTGAATGTAGCTTCAACGCGAGGAGACCATATGAAGGAGTCCTTCTTTGTCAAGTCAGTGAGTGGCTTTGCAATCAAGCCATAATTTTGGACGAAGCGACGGTAATATCCTGTGAGACCAAGGAAGCCACGAAGCTGCTTTATCGTTGAAGGAATCGGCCAATTGGTGACAGCAGCAATTTTCTCAGAATCCACAGCAACCCCTACCTGAGAAATCACATGACCAAGGAACTGGACTTCGGTTTGAGCAAACAAGCACTTGTTGGCCTTAGCAAAGAAACAATGTGTGCGAAGCAGATCAAACACCATTTTCAAATGCAGCTTATGAAGGGTTAGTGTGGGACTATAAACCAAAATGTCATCAAAGAAGACAAGCACAAATCGCCGCAAATGAGGGCGGAAAAGATCATTCATCACAGCTTGAAATGTAGAAGGGGCATTAGTGAGGCCAAACGGCATTACCACAAACTCGTAGTGCCCTGAATGAGTTTGAAAGGCTGTCTTGTGCACGTCTTCTAGTCGGACCCTAATTTGGTGATAGCCAGAACGAAGGTCGATCTTTGAAAAATAGGCCGCTCCGTGGAGCTCGTCGAGGAGCTCGTCTATGTTGGGAATAGGGTACTTGTCCGCTATGGTGATCCGATTGAGCTCGTGATAATCGACACACATGCGCCACGTATTATCCTTCTTGCTTACAAGTAGCACCGGACTCGCAAAAGGGCTCGTACTGGGTTGTATGAAACCCTTGGAAAGAAGATCCTCAACTTGCTTCTCAATTTCATCCTTTTGGGAGTAGGGACACCGATAGGGTCTGAGATTTGGCGGCTGCGAACTTGGATGAAGGATGATTGCGTGAGCTTTTGTTCGGAATGGAGGCAGAGATGTGGGTTCTGCAAAAATTCCAGCATATTCGTGAAGTAAACCTGCCACCAAAGAATCATGATTTTCAGTGAACATCGGAGGAGGTGCAAAGCTAAGAAGTGAAGCTGATGTTGGTCGTGGTTTGGTGATTCCTTGCAGCTTATAACGTTTTCCATTCACTGTGAAGATCATAAACATCTGTGCCCAGTTAGCCTCAATAGTATGCAAGGAAGCTAACCATTGTATGCCTAAAACCATATCATTCCCTTGGAGAGAAAAAGGATAGAAATCACCAGTTATTGTCAAATCTTGGACTTTCACATGAAGTTGTTTGCAAATGGTGTCACAGCGAATTATCCGTCCATCTCCGATTTGAACTCCAAATGAGGGAACGGGCTGAGTTGGTAGCTGCAATTGTGATACCATAGATGCAGAGATGAAGTTGTGGGTGGAACCACTATCCACAAGAATGATGACTGACTTGTGGCGGATGAATCCTTCTAGCTTCATGGTAGTCCCCGTAGTGCGCCCCATGAATGCATGAAAAGAGATTTCCCCTTCACAATCCTCGCTCGCCTCTTCTTGTGTGGTTCGATTTCTTCAAGAAACTCCTCTTCTGAATTCACCTCAAGAAGCTTCAATGTCCCTGTTTTACAGCGATGTCCGGGCATGAACTTATCACCGCATCTGTAGCATAGCCCCTTGTCCTGACGTATTTGCCGTGTTTGGTCCCCGCCAAGTGTCGATGGTTGTGTAATGGGTAGGTTAGTCCCAGCAACATAGGGCATCCCATACGGGCGATAATCTTGAGAGCTAACACTTTGAGGAGTGGAAGCACCCATCTGGGATCGAAATGAGGAACTCGAACCCTTCGAGTTGCGTCCAATTGTAATTTGGCTTCAAATTCAATAGCGAGGCTCATGGCTTTGTATACTAATCGTGGCTTCTGGATACGGATATCAGATTTGAGCACATCTTTGAGACCATTGAGGAACACGCCTAGTAAATAATGTTCAGGCCAATTTTTCACCCTCGCAGAACGACGAGCAAACTCCTGACGAAACTCCTGCACTGAACCTGTTTGCTTAATTCCACATAGATGTTCATCTGGATTCAGGAACTCAGCTGGTCCATAATGCTCTTGCAGCATCTTGGTGAGTTCTTCCCAATAGAGCATAGTTCTCTCCGTATTCACCCATGAAAAAAGATCCAAAGCATCCCCTTCCAGATACATCGCTGCAATGTCGACTTTTATGTCTTCATGAGTGTGATAGTAGCGAAAATACTTCTCCGCCTTGAGAATCCAGCCTCTAGGATCTCCACCGTCAAAACGAGGGAACTCGATCTTCACGGTAGGCTTCTTGTGTGCATTCCGTAGCCACCAGGGATCATCCGTGTCCTCGTCGTCATCTGAATCCTGAATGTGTGATTTAGATTTACTCTTTGGTCTCCCATCCACTTTACTGTTGCTGGAGTTGGCCTTCATAGATGCTACTTCATTGGTAAGGATTTGCAACTGTTCAACAAGAAGGGTAATTTGGGGATTGTTGGTATCCTTTGGGGGTGGAGGAGGGGGCGGAGGGATGTGGCCGGAAGTGGCGTGATCGGCACCGGAACGCGTTATCGGCATGGAGCTTGACGCTCTGATACCAATTTGATAGAAGATTAATCTGTTAACTAACTTCTCGCAAGAATCTCACAATGAAGGAAGATAAACAGCCATGGAGAATCTCTCATAAGTGTATAATTGTGGGTAAAAATTTCATATCCGCAATCTGCTGAATATGGTTCCATTAATAGACTTTGAAAATACAAGCTATCCACTACTCACAGGCTGAGTTCGTGGGTGAAGAAAATGGAAAAGTGCACTTAGTGGGCTAAAACCACTACTTAACTAAATATGTACAATGCTAATGACAGGTGGAAGTAAATAGATATCCTAAATATGAATAGAAAAAGCTAAGAAATAACATAATAACTTGTCTTCTAGCCACGTGTGAATTGTCTGCGAACATAAGTCTTCAATGGCTTCTCGATTGACTTCGTCGGTGTATCAGCATGTTATGGCAGAAAGCTAGAACCCTCTAGTTTTCTAATGGTGATAAATGCTCTTAAGTTTTTCTTCAACCATGTCAGGGCTCGCAATGTTCGTAATACTATTAGACAGTGATGTGATCCTGGCCACCAAGCCCGACTTGGACACACTAATGCCAATCTGGGCCCAGCACTGATGCCGGGCCGAGACTACACCGGGCCTAAGCCTACGCCAGCACCACCCCTGGAGCCTAGGAGAGCCAAAGCCCCAGAGCTTGAAGACACCCCTGAGAGGATGTTGATCCTCAGCCAGGCACTAATGCCAGCTCCTACGCCCTCCAAAGTTAGATTGATGACCCTCTAGGAGCTGATGGTTATACCAAGCCCCGACCTGGACCCTGGCCGAGCCTAACACCAAGTCTAGGCCCCAGACCGAATCCTACGAGCTCCAGAGCCCAACTAGCACTTATAGACACTCAGGAGACATCCTTGAGAGCCTAGCCTAGACAGAAGACAAAAGTCCTGGACAGATTTGAAGAAGGCCCCAAGCTAAGCCTGCCACAGGCACAGGGCCCATGCCAGCGCCCGTACAAGGAGCTATTTTGGCCCATCCAACATTTGGTTGTGCCTTTTGGGATTTTCCAAAGGCACTGGAATCCTTATGGCCCCAGGATGAACCTCCAACAAACGTTGCTAAATTTGGAGGAGATTTGAAGGAGATAGAGCTAGGGCAAGTCCTAGTAAAGCATGGATGAAGCATTAAAGAGCACAACACGGATGCTGATCCGAGGAAGCCCATGCTAGGAGCTATGATCAGGCCACCACCTGAGCCTGATCCAAGAGGAGAGAAAGGAGGAGAATCCATCCATGGAGAAGGGCCAAGAGGCCAGCCCATGGCCAAGCAGCTACGGGCTAAAGTTAAATTAATAAAAGGCCAAAGCTCGATTTCTGGATAGATTCGTAGCCCGACAAAGATTGACGAATAAGGGCTACCTGGATACAGAATTTGGGCTGATGTCCAACATAAAAGTTGTAGCCCATGGAGTCTACTAGTGATGTGCAATTAATTTTACAAATTTGTTTGGTATTTATTTGGCTAATTGTTTCAGAACCCGTTTCAGCTGTTTTTTGGGAAACTTGGCACCCAAGTTTAGAGTTTTTGTTTAGGAAGGAATACTTTTCCTTGTAGGATTGTAAGTCCGAATTTTACTTCCTTTTTAGGGTAGATTAGGATTAGCTTAAGTCGTCTTTAGTATTCTAATTAGGACTCTTTTTATTTTTTTTTTATTAATTTAGGAAGTAGCTACTTAGGAGGAATAGGAGAGCTTGTTCCCTACTCCCCCACCTATAAATAGAGGCCTTCGCCTCTCTTGTAAGACACACCTTGAATCAAATAAAGTCTTAAACTTCGGTTTTTCTCTTGCATTGTTATGCAATTCTCTTTTCGACTTTCATGGAATTGACTGTCGTCTAGATCGGCTTATCGTCTAGGGTATTCACCCCTTGAAGTGGCGAATTCGACTTGATACTTCTGATTCCTAGCTCTTTATAGCTAGTGGGTCAAAGTCCGATTTCCATCCCGGTTCCATAGATTCAGCTCGTTGCTAGGAGATCAACTTGCGGTGGTTAGGATCGTCTGCCCACGGTTCCGGCGGTTCACATCAGACAGTTAAAAACTTCTGCTAGGATTATGACTGATGATTATGATGCAATGAGCGTTGAAGCAGTTAGTTTAATTTTTATGAAAAGCTCATGGGGTCAAGTAGTGAGATTCAACATCCATCTTTGGATGACATATCCAAAGGAGGGTTTCTAGTGAGGACAGTGATATGTTGATTAGTCCTGTTACTAGGAAAGAGATTAGTGATGCTCTCTTTCTAATGCATGGCAAGAAATCACCAGGCCCTAATGGGTATACTGTCTCTTTCTTCAAGATTTGCTGGAGTATTGTGGGGGGAAGTGTTATCTCTGCCATCTTAAGCTTCTTCCCAGTGGCGAAGCCAGGATGGTAGTAGACCCTGGGCCCGATACATAAAATACAATGGGTTTAATATATTTTTATACGGAAAATACCTATATTTTAGCTACTTAGGTCCAGGGGACCCTGGGCCCGGGCCCAGGGTAGACCCCCCTTAGCTTCGCCAGTGCTTCTTCCACTCTGGCTGTCTTCCCAAATTTGTAAGTTTGGTTTACCTTGCTCTTGTCCCTAAGGTGATCAATGCTACCGAGATGAAAGACTTCAGACCCATCTCGTGTTGCAACGTCATTTACAAAGTCCTTTCCAAGGTAATTGCCAACAGGCTTAGTTTGGTCCTCCCTTCTATTATCAGTCCAACTCATACAGCTTTTGTGAAAGTTAGAGTTATTGGAGACAATATCATACTTGCTCACGAGTTGTTACGATCTTATAATAGAGCTAATATGTCACATCGGTGTGCTTTGAAGATTGACATTATGAAGGTTTTCGACTCCATTGAATGGGATTTTATTGTTCGAGTCTTAGAAGTCATGAATTTCCCTCCAGACTTCATCTTTTGGATTAGAACTTGCATGAATTCTACTATGATTTCTTTTAGCTTTAATGGTTCATTACATGGGCACTTTAGGGCTAAGAGAGGATTTAGGCAGGAATCACATTTCCCCTTACCTTTTTGTGTGCCATGGAAATTCTCTCGTGCTTATTTGATAGGGCAGTCTCGTCTTGGATTTATCTGTTGCATTCACAGTGCAAAGGGGTGAAACTTACCCACCCTTGCTTTGCGGATGACTTGATCATCTTCACGAAGGCAAAGGAGGAGGGTATTAAGGCTGTGGTGGATATTTTGGATGAGTTTAAAAGGTACTCATGCCTTAAGTTTAACCCGGAAAAGAGCGAAATTTATATTGCTGGTACTTCAGAGTTGGTGGCAGAGAGCTTGATTCGGTCTTCAAAGAAATTTATATTTGCAACGGGGATGCTGAGTGTAGCAAATAGTGGTGTGGCAAATAGTATTTGCTACTCCAAATTACTACATGAAATAGTGATTGCCGTAGCAAATATCAACTATTTGCTACTGCATTTTCATGTCGTAGTAATTTTGCAGTAGCTAGAGGTAAACTTTTTTGTAGTGTGCAGGACTGTGGCATGACTGATTCAAAACTGAGTTTGTTCCCTCTTGAGTAGCGACATAACCTTGATCGGGCTGACTGACCTCCCACTCGTGAGCCATAGGAGTTTTGGAGGACAATAGGACGACTCCTATATGTGAGGATTGCTCGACCGGGTTTGCAGTTTGCAGTAAATTACCTGTGTCAGTTTGTTGCAGCCCCAAAACAAGAACATTTTGATGCATTCCAACGGGTGTTTCGGTACATAAAGCGAGCACCTGGTAATGGATTACATTTTCCCAAGGATAATTCTTTGGTACTTGAAGCTTATTGCGATGCAGATTGGGTCGGGTGCGCTCTTACGCGACGTTCGACCATGAGATTCTTTATTCAAATCGGGCATGCTCCCATTTCTTGGAACTAAGAAATAGAGTGCCGTTTCTCGATCATCGGCTGAGGCCGAATATAGAGCAATGGTCAGCACTGTTAGTGAGGTCATTTGGCTGAAACATTTGCTCAAAGAACTCGGAGTGGATATAACTGGTGCGACAAAGTTGTTTTGCATTAACCAAGCAGCTCTTCACATTGCTTTCAATCCAGTCTTCCACGAACGAACAAAGCATTTGGAAATATTGTCACTTTGTTCGAGAACGTGTAATTTCGCAAGAAATCGCACCTCTCAAGATCAACACGAAGGAACAACCATCACGTTTCAGCTTGAGGAGGAGTATTGGACGGATCACGTCCAGGCCCAATTACATTACAAATGGACTTAGGCAGTAGCTGCTAGAGTTTTCAGATAGCAATGTATTCGATCATGATCACAGAGTTGAATATAACACAACAATCTCTTCTTCTTCTTCTTCTAAACTCTTTTCTCATGTCAAGTTGATTGAAGTTTAATCATAAAATCATGAGTTGGATAACATTTCAAAAGTGAAAAAGGGTTTTCTGATTTCTTGGTTTACTTTTAGATGTGGTACGAATTAGTCTTTCTAGTAACAAAAATATCATACTTTGAGCTTTATGGCTTCTGCACATAATTAACTTCCCAATCGAACTGCCTGCCTTTTCTTTTCCATTTGCCAGTAGTACACGTGGTGAGGACACGTAGCGGTTCTATTCTACAATTGGGTGATGTGGGCAAAGGTGGTATGGCATATATGTTTCCTTTTACACTTGTTTTAATTTTAATAGGTCAATCTTTCAACTTGCAAGTAATATATTGACCTTCCTTTGATTTTCTATGTTTAATTAGGCTGATGAAAATAAGTGGAGGGGTAGATATTGGTATTAGAATCAAACCAGCAGGATTTGGAAGATCTTTTGCATTGTACCACACTAATAATAACTCAATCACAGATAATTAAACTGGAACCCCAGAGAGTTTGATCAGGGTGGATTGGATCTACGTACGATTCGATTATAAAGAGACACTAGATATATAGGATTATTATTAATTTAAATTATCATGTAACATAAAATATTTTATGACAACTTCTCATCTCTGGAACCTTCTCTAAGAATAATATCTCAATCAACTACTTGCAACTTTTGTGATTAATTAAAATAACATAATAAAATTAAAAATCCCACCAACTTAATGGCTAAAATATCTCACTTTTGTTTAATAATTTTAGGCGAATGTGGGATTATATAAATATTAAATAAGCATTTGGGTGGGCTATTTTGTAAGTAAGTTTAGTAATATAGAGAAGATTGATGTTTGAGAATAAGAGGGATGGAGTGGTGGTTTTGGTAATCAATGTATAATGCTAAATAGTTGAGTAATTATTTTTGAAATAAGTATGAGTTTTTGCAATATTAGTTATTCAAGTTATAAAAAATTTACCATACCAATCGAAGACAACAATAGAACCAAAATTATGATTAGTATGCTATGTGGTCACAGCTAGTCTAGTTTTCAACATGAGATTTTTTTTTATCATACATTAACACTAGCATTTTTTCGGCCCGTTGGCCGATCTGTGATATTTTTATTATTTATTTAATATAATTAGTAAATGAGGAATGATCTTTTGTATGATGTTATATTTAAGATTATTTTTAGAAAATTATAAACCAACTAAAATTTTGAATTAAATGATTAAACTTAATAGGTCAAAATAATTAATAGTCGCTTAATTGATAACTTAAATATTTTAAAGTAATATGCATAGCCAAATAATTGTTTATATAGTACCAAAATACACATAATGTTTAAATTGAGTATTATGAATAATCTTAGAATATTTTGAAAATTAATTAAGATCAAATTACATACTAAAATGAAATAGGTCAATTTATGATCATTGCAAATGAGAAAGAATATAAACAATTATACTTTTTTTTCAAACAAATTTTTCAAATAAGCGATATCTTCTAAATCAACATGACTTCAAAAAAATTGTAACAAAAAATGATCTATCAACAAAAGTAAGTTCAAGAAAATTAGAAAATAAAATTAAAACTCTATCGAAACATTTGCATACAAATAAAGTCAAAAACTAAAAAAATCAACACTAAAAATATCATTTTGAGGGATAAAACCTGAAATGGCCAGTCATAACTTAGAACCCACTTTACTTATATAGGTTTGACGAATCTGCTCAATTCAATCTCAACCGGATCAATACTCAGAAATTGTTAATAGTAAATGACTTGCAATTACCCGCTTTACATACAGACCCGTTACTCATACTATTACACATTTGTGACCTCACTGGTCATTGCTCTTACTAAGGTACAATCTTATTTCTCCAATTTTCTCTAGCTTAATGGATATATTATTTAGAAAATACTTCTTTTAAAGATTCATAATTTTTTTAATTTATGCAACTCAATTTTGTTTTTAATTTATACTTCTCTTAAACAATATTATCAAATGAGTGATGTCTTCTAAATTAATATGACTTCAAACATTTTGTAACAAAATATTTGATTTACCAAAAAAAGTAAGTTCAAGACAAACAGAAAATGATTGCAACTCTCTCGAAATATTTGCAAACTAATAAAACCGAGACTAAAAAAACCAACACTGTAAAAAAAATTAGTTTGAGGAATGAAATCTTAATTTTCCTATTAAAACTTAGAATAATAGGGAAATAAGGTTCATGTTACATGAATATATTTAGGTTAGATGAATATGCCCAATTCAATCTGACTCAAGCTGATTAATACTCTGAATTTGTTAATAGTAAATGACTTGTAATTACCCGCTTTACATACGGACCCGTGACTCATACTATTACACACTCATGACCTCATTAATCATTGCTCTTATTAAGGCACAATCTTATCTCTCTAATTTTCTCTAGCTCAATGAATATATTAACTAACAAATACTTCTTTTAAATATTCATAACTTTGTTAGCTTGAATGTCTTCAAAATTATCATCATCTCACAATAAAATATTTGAATAAACTATTACCATATTTTCATTCACTCTACTCTCTATTTAATTTGTCACTTCCATTCTACGATAAATTGTTGGTTATAATAAAATAAATGAATGTGAAAAATCATTAATGGTGAAATATGCTTCAATTTTTGCAATAAAATGTTGATGAGCAATGTGCTTTAATATTTTTATATAAATATAAATTATTTTGTCTAGCTTAGCTAGTAAATCACAAACGGAACACGAAATTGTAACTCTCTCAAAATATTTACAAACAAATAAAGTCGAGATTAAAATAAACAATACTGTCTAAAAAAATCATTATGAAGGATGAAACCTCAACTGGCCCGTTTAAACTTAGAAGAAATATGGAAATAAAGATCATGTTATATGAATATATTTAGGTTTAATGAATATATGCAAAATTCAGTCTGATAGAACTCTATCAATACTTTGAATGTGTTAATAGTAAATGACTTGTAAAATAGCTTAGATATTCTTAAAAAAATAATTTATATGTCTAAATATCCTCTGCCAAAAAAAAATCTAAATATCATGTATTTTTAATTATATATGACAACCAAATAAAAATTAGTCTTATGATTTTCAGGCACATCAACTTACTTAATTCTTAAAATCTTTCTACATGTATAAAGTTAGAGGTATGTTCAAAATATATTCCAACCCGTTTCATAAACAAAATCCACTATAGGTTATGGAGCAATACATATTATTTACTTCAAATGCCCGATGTATTTTTAAAAATTTAACTTAAAAATCCACTATGGGTTATGGAGCAATACATATTATTTACTTCAAAAGCCCGATATATCTTTATAATATGTATCTTTAAAATATGTATCTTTAAAAATACATATTATTATGTATTTGTTCCATTAACATTGTCAATGAACTATATGACTCAATGTGCTTGGAAAATTTTAATGTATTCTAGATTTTAAGTTAATCCAAGTGTGGATGAGAGTTGAATAGTTTTAGCCTTTATGGCCACTTATTATGTCACTTGAACCATATATTAGATTGATTTAAGATGTATTTATATATATTGTATAATGATTAAGGTTTTGAATAAACAAAATAGTAGGTTTGTTTACGTTGTAAGTAAATAATACGATTGAATATGCTTAAAAATTTTGTGGTACGTGTACCGTGTAATGTGTAGGTGCAAGTTATGTTTAATGCGCGGTTTGATTATCCTACAGATAGTCTTTAATATTTGATTAATCGTTTATTAAAATATATTAAGATTGGTGCCATTGGATTCGAAAAATTAAAACGGACAACATTTGTGAAGGAAACAATATGTTTGGAGTAGCAAATAAAATGTTACGAAAAGAAAACTAACTAAAAAGGAAAAGAAATAGGAGAGAGAGATTGAAAATTTAAATAATTTATTTTTGTGATATAATAGTTGTTTATGTGGGAAAAAGAGGATACGAGGAGAGAGAGAGTAAAATCTAAATTTAAGGAGAAGAGGTCAAATGCTTATGTGGCAATAGGATTTTATCCAAAATGCTTATGGGGTCGTTTGGTAACAGGATATGTTTAGATATTGAGATTAAGGTAACAGGATATGTTTAGATATTGAGATTAAGGTGAGATTGATATGTTATTGATATTGATATGTTTAGCCAATTATCATGAAATCATTGTTTGGTGAAGTGGTATTGTACTAGGGGAGATAAGTGGCTTAAATGTGGAAAAGACGGAAATACCATCAAGTTGGGCTCTATTTCATCCAAACAGCTCATTTATTCAACATTGCTTTCTCTCTACTTCATCGTCTTCCCTCATCATCTTCGTCGACGCGTCACCGTCGAAGACACAACCCCTTCTTCCAAGCCTTCCTCGACGGGCAAACCGAAGATACTACAAACCCGGGTTGAGGGGTAACGGCCGATCTGTGTATGAGCTGCGATTATAACCCTGAAGAAGATTGAATGGAATCGAGATTAGGTTTGATTTGTTTGACGGATAGTTAGAGGTCGAGAACATGGGTGAAGACGAGAAATGAAGAAGGTATGAACGGATTATTAATGGCGACTTACCGTCGATTTGCGGCGGCCCTACCTAAACTTCCGTCTGTGGAGCTTCGAAGTCGGAGAGCAAACCCTGAGCTCGAAGTCGTCGAAATGGTTTGTGCAGGTGAGAGAGAAGAATTGGTGAGTAAAGTAATGAGTGGTAGTGTTATTTTAAATTAAAGTGAGGGGTAAAAGTGTCTCGAAAATATGATATCAATATCACTCCCCACATATTCTAGGGTGGAGTAGAATATGTGTGGAGTGATATTGATATTACTTTTTCCCCCAAATATCATGATACGTGGTACGAAAAAAACGCTGATAACTCGAATATCATGATATCTGCAGATATCAATATCAATATCCTGTTACCAAACGACCCTTATATATGTTTATTGATTGATTGATATAATTTATTGGTTTGAGATCAAAATTAGGTGTCGCTAGTGCGTAGATCGGGGATGCGAAACTTACTTATTGGTCAAAGACCAAGCTTGTTTCGTATACCAAGATTTTTTACGAATTCACTATAGTAAATATGGCTACTTCAGTAAGTAGGATTACAAGGCTCAACAACAACCACTACAACAAAACCTGGCTACGGAGGCACACCGTATTTGCCTCTAAAAGTCATTTTTCTGCCTCTATAGAGTTTTAGAGGCAGATAGCTTAAGTGCCACCAACGCTCCTGTCGCTAAAGGTCTTTAGAGGCAAATACGGTGGCACATGTTATCTGTCACTAATGGAAGAAACAGTGGCAGATATAATTGTTAGTAATTACTACTTTAAACTACTATTATTCTGTCATCTTAGCCGCCTTTTAGAGGCACTTATTTTTGTTGCTGATAATTTTTTTAGAGGAACATATATATGCTTTTAAAAAGAATTTATTCTTACCAGGATATTTTCCTTTACTGGACTCTCTCACTATTTACATACATCATTTTTTACCTTTTTGCTATCTACGGGATTTGAACCGGGGTGGTTGAAGGAAATGTGCTAAGTTCTTAGTTCTTACCACTTGGTCTAGGAGTACTTACTGAATTTTTTACGCTGCTTTTAAATATGAATCACAAAACTCAACGATATGCAGAAACTATGCCAAGAAAAGAAATCAAAATTGAAAAATGTAAATTTCTCCTTAATCATTATTAGAAAATAAAATCATCAATGTTTATTTTATATATATATATTCATCTTTTAAAAAATATTTTATATATACAAAAAACATATAGTTTACAAGTTATCTACCACTGCAAATTTTAAGCATACAACATACAGAGACAATTGGAAATTATCTGGCTCTAAATATTTTAATCGTACAGCCTATAAAGCCGGTTCTAAATTATCTACCCCTAAATTAAAGGAATTTTTCGTATAACAATATAGAGGCAGTTATAAATTATCTGCCTCTAAAGGAATTTTCTGTATACTTATAGAGGTAGCTATAAATTATCTGCCTTTAGATAAATTTTTTGTCTAACTTATAGAGGTAGTTATAAATTATCTGCCTCTAAAATAATTTTCCGTATAACTTATCGAGGTAGTTATAAATTATCTGCCTCTAAAATATTTAATCCTACAACTTTTAAGGTACTTACAAATTATCTGCCTCTAAAAGTATAAAATAATATTAATTAAACTTAAAATAAATAAATAAAATACAATTAGAGACAGATATTTGCATCTATAGAGGCACATATAGTATTTATTCTTTAAAAGTATATTTAGAGGCAAATATTCTATGTGTCTCCATGAATCTGCCTCCATAGCCAGGTTATGTTGTAGTGAACAACTATGGATCACTCGTTCTACCTACATGGATATAGGGTTTGTGGAAAATTATAATAAAGGAAAGTCGAACCACATCCTCCACCGATGTTCACAACTTGGGGAAATGGAACATAAAATTCCGGAAAACTTTTTATACGATATTTGTTACCATTGATGATTTCGTTGTTGTCGCAAATCAAGAAAGCTAAGGCACTAATATCGACATGGAAGTAGTGAGATGAAGTGTTGGATCACATGATTGATTAGAGATTACAAATGCTCGAGAATGAACTTTTGTCTATCTCACAACAAGTAAATGAGTCCTTTATTTGCTGTCATTAAGTACTATACTGTGCCATTACTACAGTATACAGTAGTACTACTCCATCGCAATAGTAGTGGAAAACTGGAGATGAGATGTAGCTGAATAAGCTACTTATTCAAAAAACCAAAAGCACCTTCACCAGATAACTGAAAAAGTGGGGGCTCTTGTCTTGTTAAGAGTTCACAATATAGAGAAGATCAATTTCCAGTAAGTTATGTGAAGCATGTGTTTGTTGATCTATCATCAGTGCTCTCATACCTAAGCTATATCATTATTAGCGGCCGATGATCAACAATAATATTGCTTTCATACTGTAATGAGTGTTGGGCTTCAGCTGTAGTTGCTTTCAAATGAGAGAGTTTGATTCGGACGTCTTGTCTTTTTCACTGTGTCTGTTTCCAGAGAGAGAATATTCTTACAGAGACAAAAAACATAGGTTACGTTAGCCCATGTTATATTAATTTGTGTGGAGTGGACTCAGAAAAAGACTGCAACAACATAAACATAAGACACAACCATAAGCTTGTGGCTTCAAGAGAATCCGCGGCTTGACTAGCACATTCACATCATCATGATGATGGTTGCATTGTGGGTGGAAAGCACTGTTACAATATTAGGACCAGAGACTCTCTAGCTATTGCATTATGGACCTCCCATTTCGGTAGTTATGCTAGTCCCAGTCCCATGCCTAGCTACAACATTTCTCTTTCTTTTTGTTTTGTTTTGGAAAGTAATGGTTCAAAGTTTAATGTTACAATTCATCGTAGTTGAAGCTAATTATATAGTTGGAGACTTTCATGGAATATATATGGTAAAATCTACATTATTTTTGAAGTATCATGTAAACCAGATCTACAATCCAGAACCCTAGTCGCAGCGAGATAACAAATCGAGAGTGTAAACCTAAACACGAACGAAAAATGTAAAAGCACAAAGATTTGTTTATGTAGTTCAGGTAATCCCTACTATGCGGAGCCTCACGAGGGGATCAGACTCATCCCAAGATATTTCACTACAAAGACGAGCAGAGTACAAAGATACAAGCACCAACTAGCCACAATGCACAACAACTACAAACAAGCAGAGGTAACAAGGATCGAACAGGTGAGGGATTTCGGCCTCCCTCTGGACTTGAAAGGCTCTAAACCAAGCCTTCGACACCTGAGATCGCACGGTTGGCGGAAGCGTTTGAGATCGACGCAACAGTTAAGAACGGAAACCCTAGCCTCTTCCAGTGAGCAGTTTTCTCTTTTCTCTCTCTCTTTCTCGTTGTTTCCAAGAGAAGAACCAGAGGGGCTTTATATGAACCCGATCAAATTGAAACGGTGAGTAGCGAAGGCAGCATATAGTGTTGGTGTGGACTTGCTGAAGGGTTGGGCCCTGTAGAATTGGTTGGAATATTTACCCACACTCAATCGTGCAGGGGCGAAGCTAGGAATTTATCGTCGGGGCCACCAATAACTAATAATTTAAATTGTTAATAATAAAATATTAATTAGGAGAAAAAAATATTTTAGTCCCACAACATTCTATAATGTAACTGAATCACTCAAAATAAAATATAACCTAAAATTTTCTTATATATTTTGTTCAATATAAATCCGTAAACAATTACCATTGTATAAAATAACTTTCCAATAGCAGAATTAACAAGAAGAGGTTGAACACTAATTCATATTCTTGTATGTCACTGTAATAAGTGGTTATTCAAAAAATCTATAAAATTCTTCATCCTTAAATTGTTAACAACAAAAAATATAAAATTGAATAAAAAACATGTAATGAAGTAACTAACAAAACTAAAATAAATTAATACTAAACACGGACTAAGTTAAATAAATATTAAATGTGAATTTAACTGAAAAAACATACGTCCAATATTAGAGAGGAACTTTAGCCTGATGAATGAGTGTTCGACCAGTTTTCACGATATGTCGATATTTGCGCTCAACACACCCATTTTGTTCTGGAGTGTGGGGACATGAGGTTTGTTCTATAATCCCCCGCTCCTTGAGATAGGAAGATAGCTTCTGGTATTTACCTCCCCAGTCGGCGCGAAAATATCGAATTGGTCGCCCAAAGTAATTCTTCACCAATTTTCGGAACTGAATGAAAACCTGGAATAAATCCGACCTGTATCGCACAAAATAAATCCACGAGTACTTGCTGAAGTGATCATAGAATAAAATATAATATCTCTGGTTAGTAACAGAGTCAACAGGTGATGGCCCCCATACATCACTACAAATCAAATCCAATGGCCCAGAAGCTTGAAAACTAGAAACCGGAAAAGGGAGTTTATGCATTTTTCCCAAACAACAATCAGGATAAATAGCTGGCAATCGTTTATTAGAAAATGGTAAATCATAACGACGAAGAACTTGCTTCACACTATCCAAATTTGCATGACCAAGTTGTTGATGCCAAACTGGTAGAGACATAGAGTGTGGTTGCGGCCTAGACACATCCTCGAACATAGCCAGCGGAAGGGGATATAATCCATCTTTACTCTGGCCTCGGAACAATTGGCGACGTGTGGTCATATCTTGTATAACCACGAAATTACGATAGAAGACAACAACCACGTTATTATCACGCGTCAAAGCACTTAGGGACAATAATTTTTGGCAAGACCGAGGAACATATAGCATCCGATTTAGAGCAAGAGGAGAAGCAGATAAGAGCATAGTCGAGTGACCAGATAAGAGCATCCAATTTACCATCACTAAGCTGCACTTGATCTGTTCCCTAATACTCGTAGTGGATAGATAGATTAGCCAAGCCGTTAGTCAGATGATGCCACTACAACAAAAAGGGAAATTAGTGGCAGGCGGCGGGCCTGTCTGCGAGTAAGTTACTCGCAGACAGGAAGCGCCTGCCACTAGCTAGTGGCAGGCGGCCTATGAGTAAAGCGCGGCCTGCGAGTAAGCCCGGCCTGCCACTAGCTAGTGGCAGGCGGCCTGCGAGTAAGCACGGCCTGCCACTAACCTCACGCCTTTCTTTCTCAAGTAATACCAAAAACATGGGCACTCTGTCCTCCTGACCTCACTCCTTTCTTTCTCTCTCTATCTTTCTCTCTATTTCAAATTATATGATCTGAGTCCCTTCCCACCACCGCCCCCAATCAATCACCGCCTTTCTCCTTCTACTCATCTCCGCCACATTCCTCCTCCTCCCTCCCACTTCCACCGCCACCGTCACAGTCCCACCATCTCTCTCTTTCCCTAACCCACGCCTCCGTCAGGCCTACATTGCTCTCCAAACATGGAAACAGGACGCCATCTACTCCGATCCTTTTAACTTCACCTCCAACTGGAACGGCGCCAACGTCTGCTCCTACTCCGGCGTCTTCTGTGCTCCTTCCCCTTCCAACCCTACTCTCCGCGTCGTCGCCGGCATCGACCTCAATCATGCCGACATCGCCGGTTACCTCCCTCCCGAGCTCGGTCTCCTCTCAGATCTCGCTCTCTTCCACATCAACTCCAACCGCTTCTGCGGCGTCGTTCCCAAATCATTTCGTAGGCTTAAGCTCCTCCACGAGCTTGACCTCAGCAACAATCAATTTTCGGTTAGTTGATGTATCTGGAACCACCATTGACAAAGGGTTTTAAGATGGGGATGAAACGATTGGGATAACTAGAAATTTAGTGACCAGATAGCAATGATAAAAAAGTTAAGTGACTGCCTATAAACGAAAAGGGATGAAACAGAAAAGACCAGAAATTTAGTGACCAGATAACAATAATCAGAAAGTTAAGTGACTGCCTAGAAACAAGGGGGATGACACATGAAAAAACAGAAATTTAGTGACTAGACAGTAATAATCAAAAAGTTAAGTGACTAATATTAGTGGCAGGCGGCCTGTGACTAACCACGCGCCTGCCATTAAACTTAGTGGCAGGCGCCTGCCACTAACCTCACGCCTGCGAGGAGCTTACTCGCAGACAACGCCTGCCACTTAATGGGCTTCCTCGCAGCAGCTTTACTCGCAGGCCCAAATGTGGTTAGTGGCAGGCAGCGCCTGTGAGTAAGCTCCTGTTTTAGTGGCAGGGTGCCTGCCACTAACCTCGACGAGGCCTGCCACTAAACCATCCTTCTGTTGTAGTGTGCGTCCCACCCGAATCCAGCGTCCAGGAGTTTTGGTAGTATGGTGTAGTGACATGGCATAATTGGCAGCAAGCGGGAGCTGAGAGTTCGGTTGTCGAGGCGATGGAAAGAACCGAAAATGGTGACCAACTCCTTGGCAGTGTAACAGACGATGGTGCGGCCTTGCCGGGCGGATGGGCCACGTGATGCCGGCAGCCCATAGGAAAAGGTGGATGGATGGGCGGAAGAACGGGATGGTGGGTCAGACTGTGCATGGCCCAACACAGTAGATGGGTAGCGGGGTCTCCCTTGGCGGTCGTAGTGCCCATGTGGCGCCTAGGGGTTTTTGTTATAATGGGCATGCGGCCCGTTTTGACTGTCAGTAGCACGCAGCAACAGGGAGGCAGTATTGGAGTGGGCATGTGGCCCAACAAGTTCCTCAGCACCCACATCGGTCTCCTTTGCCAGCAGAAGACCCTGAAGTTCTGGAAATCCAGCCGCCGTCGGTCGATTGCGGATAAATTCAACAAAACCATCCTCTGAAACAGACGCACCATGAGAGATTAGACGGTCATAAATCGATTTCCCACGATGTAAATAAACAGACAACGTATCCGAGTTTTGCTTTAAATCATAAAGCTGAAATTTGAGTGATCTTATCTACGACGGACTACCGACACCATACGCAGAGGCAAGGGCGACCCATGCTTCATTGTAAGTTGCTATTCCTACCAAGGTATGCAGAATGGCCTCAGACACGTAGCTTATTATCCTTCCAAGTACAAACTTATCACGACGGCGTCATGAAACGAACAACGGATTCTCCGATCCATCACCGAGAAGCGAGGCAGGGGCTGACGACGTGCCATCAATGTGACCATAAAGATCATGGCTTGCAAGGAGCGTCTCAAACTGGAGCTTCTAAATCAAGTAATTTGTGGACGTGAGTTTAACAGAGAGTGTGGTAGGGAGAGAGGGAATTGTAGTTGGTGTTGGGGTGGGTGTGTTAGAAGCATTGGAAGTGGCATACATGGTGTAGGCGGTTGTTGGAGTGGGGGGGGGGGGAATATGGCGTTTAGGGTTAGGAGAGGAAGCGGTCAAATTGGACCGGTTATTTTTTCTCTGATACCATAAAGAGGAATTGACTCACATGCCAATCCTAGTCTGGTGGTATTGTATTAATAGAAGAGAATAATACAAAGTTTGTGATCAGTAAGGAAACTAAATCAAGGGGTATCTACAACTAACTAGGTAAACTGAGATTATCCCACAAAACAAAAAAGGTAGGTAAATAACAATAATAAATTACAATATTATTTTATTTCCTTATCAGGATCCTCCTTATGACAAATTGCTCTTGGAGATGGGATCTAGCTTCAACCTTTTCCAAGGGTTGGAAGTGTTCCAACCTTTTCTCAACCATTAGATCACCCTTTGACCTTTTAACGAATAATCATATAATCAAAATTTTAACGAGATTTTTTTTTAACATTTTGGCAAAGTGTTAACAAAAAATCTCGTTAAAATTTTGATTATATGATTATTCGTTAACTATTATCTAACTAGTTATGTTATTTTTACCTAGTTAACTAGTTAACAGTTTTAGGTGATAACTTGTTATCAACATTAGTTAACTAGTTATCAAAATTATTTTAACAGGTTATTCTGATGTTAACTAGTTAATGAATTAGCATAATTAGTTAACTAGATAACTTATCAAGTTAACTAGTCTAGTTAACATTTTTTGAAGATGATAACTAGTTAACCAATCGAGTTAACTAGTTAACATCATGACTAAGATAACTAGTTAACATTTTTTTTAAGATGATAACTAGTTTACCAATCGAGTTAACTAGTTAACTTATTAAGTAGTTATCTAAACTAGTTAACATGTTCTTTTTGTTGATAACTAGTTAATATAATATACCAGATAACTAGTTAACATGTTATTCTGTTGACCAACTTATATAGTTATAGGTTATTTCAATATATTCAAAATATTACAAAATAATAAAATAAAATATCAAACTGTCAATAACATATTTTTAAGTGATTGAAAATGTTAGCTTTTATTTTTCAGTGACTGAACTTTATTTTTCAGTGATTGAAAATATTAACTTTAAAAGTTAACATCTTCAGCAAAGCGATAGATCTGGGCAGCTCGCCGTTTTGTTGTCGCCGATCTCAGGCAACAGCCGCTGGAATGGGGTTAGATGGAGGGAAAGCCGGCAGATGGTGGCGACGGCTTTTCCGATTCCATCGGATTCGACGGCGTATTTTTCAGCTGGAAATTCAAATTATTGCAAGTCATGGAGCACAACGGGTACGGTTTTATGTTGTCACCGGCAACAAAGGCGGCGGCATTTTCGTGGTGGGCGGTGAAGTTGATGGCGGCGGTGGTACAAGAGATGGCTGGGAGGGTGATGTTTTGGCGGTGGCTGGAGCCGAGGAGGTAGGAGGAGAGGCAGAGGAGGACGCCGGCGGCGAATGTAAAAAGGTGGGCTGCACCAGCTGCTATTTTTGAATTAGGGGTGTAATGACTTTTGTAAAATAACATAAATGCACCTCCAATTTTTGGTTGGAACCGGTCCAACTTTTAAAGGTTGGGTCCGGATCCAGAGCCCTCGGAGAACACTTCTAACAACGCCAAAAAAAAAAAATTATATGAATGCGGCTTGTTTAAACGTATCATTGCATATGGTCTGATATATTATGGGTTAAATGTTTTCTTTTGATTTCATGCTTGATTGTTACAGAACCAATTCTACTATTCTAGTCTACAAATGCTAAACCCTCCTAGCTCCCACCAGACAGATACATATCATCCGTGCGACACAACAAAATTATTTGTTACAGTTATTGAACAGCAAACCTGCGTCCTTTATAATCAACAGTGTTTGTGGTATGTGGATGGAGCATTTAATGTTGTCTCCGTAAGAATGGTAGAAGCATGAACAACAGTGATTAATCTCCTAGTGTTGTTTTCCTTTGGATGCTTATGTGTTATGACGTCTCACTCTATTTGTCAACCAATTCAACATGACACTCATGTACGTATTGGCATATGTATGTTACCAACAAGCTACAAGCGTCTTGATCAAAAGTGAGCTGATCTAATCTACAGGCACACAGGAAAGGAAGACACAAATGGGTTTTTGTGGTTGACTTGGTTTCAATAATTGAAGAGGGAAACAAATTAGTGGAACAATTCATATGTGAATGGAGAAAGGATAGGGTCCATATGCATGTGAAATTTGTGGCTAAGAGTATGGAAAGTATATGGTGGTATGTTCCATGGATGGGATGAGGAAATAACGACACATCATATGTAGCAATGTAATGCCCTGTGGGGAAGAATTCATGATAGTGGAGAATCTCTAATTTTCTTTTGGGGACACACAAATAGGAAAAAATAAAGGTTGATAATCTCCATTCTTTCCACCACAAACACACTCCATGGCTGCCTGACTAAGCTCCAACAGGTTCAGTTCATTCACAATCATGTCATTATAGGATTGGCATCAAATTTTCAACGGAATGGGAAAAGGTTTCAACTTTAGACTATATAGAGTTTATAATTATTTGATCAGCTAGCTTATCACAACTCTCCACTTCTTCTTCTTTTCCCTCGTTTTTTCTTTGATGTATATATTTTTTATCTAATTTTAGGGTTGATTATGGGGAGTGATACGAAAAGAACACTTGTTTTTCTTCTTCTTTACAACCTATAATAACGTAAATGGAGTAGAATTAGCATGATTTGAAAGAGCTAATTCATCAGGCGCCACTTCTTCTATAACCTGTCAATTCCTCCATGGATCTTTCACCTCTTAATTATGTTTTTCAATATACAGAAGACATTGCAACCAAATAAATGGGAGTTTTCACCATAATAAATATAAAAAAATGAAACTATGTACCAAAATAAATACGTATTCAAACTATATACAAATGTGGGTATATTCGCCTAGGGCCTGGGCGAAATCGCCCAGGCCATAGGCGTTATCGCCTGCTGCTTCTTATATTTAACAATTGAAAAGTTTGAATTCAATTCTTACTCGCGAACTTGTCGATGATTAATTCTTTAACTCGCGAGCTTGTCGATGATTAATTCTTTAACAAGGTAACGAGCCAAACTTAACGAGTTCACGAATCGAGCTCGCTCGAGCATCGAGCTGAATCGGGTAGGCTCGAACTCGCTCATTTATTGAAATTCAAAATACTTGTTAACTTGTCAAGTCTATATCGTTCGAATCGAGCTCACTCGAGCATCAAGCTGAATCGGGTAGGCTCGATTAGTTAAATATTAGAAGCAGTAGGCGATAACGCCTGTGTTATAGGCGATAACGCCTATGGCCTGGGCGATTTCGCCCAGACCCTAGGCGAATATACCCATATTTGTATATAGTTTGAATACGTATTTATTTTGGTACATAGTTTCATTTTTTTATTTATTATGGTGAAAAGCCCAAATAAATGACATCTTGTTTATCTTCCACGACACAAATGGTTACAATAGTGGGAGCGGATCTGCGTCCAGACCCTCCGGGTTTGGAATGTTTCCAAACCAAAACCCGGAGGGGTATTTCGGTCATTTTGAAAATATAAAAAACCCTAGCCCCTGAATGAAACTCAGCCGCCACCATACGTCTCTTCCTTCTTCTCGCTGTTTGTAACGCCATCGCTAACACCACCTCCTCACCGCGGTCGCCGTTGCAGAGCTGGCCGAGGAGCGCCTTCATCGACGACGATCTGACAACTAAGGGGGAAGACAATTGCGGCGGAGACGTGAAGCCGAATATGGACCATCCGTTCTCAAAGGCGTTGGTGACGAGGGAAGGGTGATCGGCCCAATTGAAGATCGGCGTACGGATGGGCCACGCTTGAAGACGTGGTAATTTCCGGACTTTCGTTTGATGTGGGGGAATTTAACCGGCAGAGCAGATCGAACATAGCATGGCTGGCCAGTGGGGCAGAGTATATCCGACATCGGAAGGCTAGTGAGAGGGGACAGAGCAGCGGTGCCGGCAGATGGAGTTAGAACTCGGAGGTCGGCGGCCGACGGAGCACGGTGGTGGAGCAGCTGCGTCATATTCCAAAGGTTGAAGAAGAGTGACTTCTTTGTCACCTAGTTTAGTTGAGTGACTGGTTTGTAATGACAAAATATTATGGGATTTAATTAGTAAGTAATGAAAATAAACTCTAGTGACTGGTTAGTATTAAACATTACAATTCAGTCACTCTTTTTTATAGTCTAGTATTAAATATTACTATTTCAATCACTATTTTTATGGTGTTGATATTGTTGGAATAATCTTTGAACTAGATAACTCGTTAACTATTTATCTAATAATGTTAACTAATTAACTAACATGTTAACTTGTTATCTGATGATGTTTTGTTAACTAACTTTAAAAACTAGTTCTCACTCTTCTATTTCTTTGATCATTAGGGTTTCATATTGGATTCCCTGGCTAATATTTATCACACATTCATTTAAAGAAAAAGGTCCAAGTTTTTGTAATGGATACTACTATTACAATCTAATCATTGAACTAACGTGTTAACTAGATTATATAACCAGTTAACTTTATTGGTTAACTAGTTAACTCGACTGGTTAACTAGTTAACTTGATTGGTTAACTAGTTAACAACTTGATAATTAGTTAACTCAATTTCGATAACTAGTTAACTCAATTTTTTTTTTGATGAAGTGGTAATGAATAAAAGAATAAGCTTGCTTCCAAAGGAAACAAGAGAGTTATTACATCAGCAAAATCAAACACAAAAAGTCAAACCAGCATAAGGAAAATAACAGCTTAAGCGACAGAACAGAGCAAGCTGGAACAGCCAGCTTCGAAGGCACGCGACACATCAAAATCCAGGCAGAAACCCTTGGGGCAGAGACTCCCTGATCAAGCCCACATCAACACTTTCAACCATTGTCAAACACTAATTGCATCCACTGAGAGTGTAGCTCCACCGAAAACAGCTTAAAGGCATGCAGCCAACTACCAGCAACGAATCCAATTTTAATAAAAATACCTGTCGAGCTTGTAAATTCGTCTCTAAATATTCTGCAATTTCGCTCCAGCCAGATGTGCCACACGAACGCATGAAGCAAGACTTTTAGCACCGACTTGAAACGAGGAACACAGTTCATCCCTTTCCATGACGAGATAAACTCAGAAACATCGCCTTGGTGTGGACCGTGCACGGAAAGTGCTGAACTGAAGCGGTTCCAAATCTCCAACGAAAAAGGGCAAAAGAGGAACAAGTGATCCACTGATTCCAACTGATTGCCGCAAAGAACGCACCTGTTCGGCATCTGTATGCCCCTTTTCTGCAAATTGTCAATAGTTTCCATCTTCTTGTGGTACGCCATCCATGTGAAACATTGAACTTTTGATGGAACTACATGAGACCAAACCACCTGATGTGGGAAAGTCTTAGACCCTGGAAATTTTTGGAGCACCAATGCCCGTCTGCACGATCTGACCGAGAAACGACCTGACTTCTCCAAAGGCCACACTAGGGAGGATGGCCCAGCTGTAATGTGATCGGCAGCCAAAGAGTCGAGGTGTGAACAGAGCCTTCGCCATTCCTGTAAAGCACCTCCCCTTAGATTGTAAATCAAAGGAATATTCCATGTCCGCCTATCCTGCAAAGAACATAAGTCAGAAACGGCACTATCCAAGGATAGCACAGAGGCAGCAATCCTTGGATAGGCAGACACAAACCTCACCCCAGGTACCCAATAGTCAAACCAAACTAGTTAACTCGATTGGTTAACTAGTTAACTCGATTAGTTAACTAGTTAACTCGATTGGATAACTAGTTAACTCGTAATCTAAATCATGATGTTAACTAGTTATAAGCTAATTCACCTGTTATCTAGTTGTCAAATAATCTGGTTAACTAGTTATCTAATAATCTCGTTAACTAGTTACTCAATCATGATGTTAACTAGTTAAGTCGATTAGTTAACTAGTTAACTCGATTAGATAATTAGTTAACTCGATTGATTAACTGGTTTATTCGATTGGTTAACTAGTTAACTCGATAAGTTAATTAGTTAACTCGAGTAGATAACTAGTTAACTCGACAAGATAACTAATTAATTTGATCGGTTAACTAGTTAACTTGATGAATCATGATGTTAAACAAGTTAACTAGTTAACTAGTTAACAACTTGGTAACTAGTTAACTCGATTGGATAACATATTAAAACTCAGGTTAACTAGTTAACTAGTTATCAATTAACAAGTTATTAGTAAAAATCATGTTAACTAGTTAACTTGTCCTTGCTGGAAAAGTCACCGGAGTTTGTTCGGTCTCCAGAGTCTCGCCGGAAAAATCACCGGAAAACATGTTAATTAACTAGTTAACTGTAAAAATTCAAGTTAACTAGTTAACTAGACGTCGTCGGAAAAGTCACCGGAGTTTGATTGGTCGCCGAAAAAGTCACCAAAAAATTCCACGAAAAGTCGCCGGAAAAGTCGTCGTCGCCGGCGCCGGTTGCCGGCGGACGGCGGTGGCAGTCGGCGACTGTATGTTGCCGATTTACATAAAACATATAATATTTAAATAATAAATAATAATAATATATTTAAATTAAATATAATAATTTAATTGTTTGTGTAAAGTCCTAAATACCCATAACAAATCTGAACCATTAGATTGGTCAAAGGATCAAACTAGATCTAATGGTTGAGAATGAGTTTGGAACTTTCCAAACTAGCATTCTCTTGGATGCTGACCCATTGCCTACAATAGTTTGTTTTTCTCGCACTATCAATATTAATTATTATAATTCATCAAAAACAATATTAATTATTATAATTTAATTACAGTAAAATTGATACTTACAAATTTAAATAAATATCTAAAATAAAAAAAATCAGATATTTATTATGAAAAAATTGATAAAATTAGTTCTTGCAAAATCAAGTTAGGTACCTACTATGGAAAATTTGGCACCTAAAAAAAATAGGTACCTTAAATGAAAAAATCAATACTTAAATAAAAGATTGGCAAGTAATAGTATTGTCACCATAGTCGATCCGCACCACACAAGTGTAGGTAGCACAATCAAGACAATCACAATTTAACACTATTTGTGATCGAGAAGCGTCATATATTATAAGTTTATATGATTAGAAAAATCTGTAACGATTCAGTGATTCACTTTTCATTCATGAACCGCTGTATCCCAATAACTTGAGTTGTTGGAAATGGTACAATATTTGTTTATAAACTTTATATTATTCATTAACACGCCTCTTCAAACGAAAGTTCTCGAAAGATTTTGAAATTTGCACAACTTTGATAAATTTTATGTAACACATTGAACTTGTGCAGCGAAATGAGGTACACACAAGGATGAGAAAACAAGACATATTAATCATTAAAATCTTTAATATCAGGATAAAATTGCAAATAATCTATAACTCGAGTCGTTGGTGTGCATGCAAAGGAGTTTGCGTTTTCATGTTCGGTCATATGCCAAAAAGACTGCAAGGAAAAGAACAGGCCTAATGATTAAGGCCCAAGTGTCAATTGCCCTAGTTTCATACGGTTTTGATTTAAAAAATAAGTAAAATCCATAAGGCTTATATTGGACTAAGCAAAAGGCTCTACGGACTTAGGTTCCCACTAAGATGGGCCAACTTTGTAATCCCACCCAATGTACGTTATAAAGCCATTTTCTCTAGAAGCCCAAAGTTACAGGATTTTTTTCCAGAAATGGGTTTGGTCCCAAAATCAATTCCCAAACTAGGTTTTGGTCAATTCCCAAAATGGGCTTGTTTTCGTTGACTAGGCATGTATGTCGCCAAAATAAATGGCGATCATTGTTTATCGCCAATATGAATGCCGATTTTCAATATCTGACACAGCAGGATCCAAAATCGCCATTTATACTGGCGATTAGCATGAAATCGCCATTATAAGTGGCGATTTATGGCTAACTGTGTTAGACCAAAAATCGCCACTTATAATGGCGATTTCATGGCTGAAGTGGTCTGACATTTTGCTTTTAAAATATTGGAAAATAGCATTTTGATCCTTCTACTTTTATAACTTAACAAATATCCCCCTATTGTATAAACCGTTCTTTTTACTCATCTTACTTTGACCATTTGTATTTTTGTCCTTCTATTTTAATTAACATCTTCATGATGTTAATTTGTGCGCATTCAGTACTATACGAGTAACATTAGTCAATTATAAACACCTTTCGAAATACGAACATACAAATCTCAAAATAGAATCTATGTGCAGATATTTAACGTCATGAAGACGTTAGTTGAAATGGAAGGACCCAAAATACAAATTGGTCAAAGTAAGAAGTTTAAAAAGAACGGTTTATGTAATAGGGGATATTTGTTAAGTCGACAATGTAGAAGAACCAAAGTGCTATTTTCCTATTTGAAAGCAAAATGTTTATGGGGCAATGTGTTCATTGATGAGATTGATGCAGTTGAGAGCAAGGTTTTCAGAACCGGACCGGGAGTCGAGCCGGCAAAGCCAAGAGTTCAGGGTTTAATGGTTTAACCAGGGTTAGACCGTTTGCATACCGGGGTCGAACCATTTTAATTATTAAATAAATAAATAAATATAGTTAAGCTGGACCGGCCAAGTTTTTAATTAAGCCGGATCAAACCTGAGATACAAGGAATTAAAATATTAAAATTTAACTTACTTATAACCTAATAGATAGAAATATTTTTAATTAAAAATATAATAAATAATAATAGATGATATATAAAATAATTAATAATATTAAAAAAATAAAAATTAATTACGTTAGTTGATGTTATGAGTAAAATCAGGGGAAATAAATAACCTCAAATCATGTTTACCATTAAAAATTATCTTCTAAAAAATAAAATATAAAAAACAGCCAATAAGTAATTTACTCTCACCATCAGTCCATCACACGTCTCCCTCTTTCTCTCTATCTCTCTCTCCAGTCCCTTCCTCTTCTCCTTCTTCTTCCTTTTCTCCTCTTCCTCCCCTCTTTCTTCTCACCGTCGACGGAGACGCATCATCTTCGAAACCTTCACTCTTCAGTTCGTTGAAGCCGGAGCTCAATCAGCACCAACCTTCAACTTCTCTTCTCACCTTCGTCGGAGCTCAATCAGAGTTGACCTTCAACTTCTTTTCTCATCTTAGTCGGAAGCTTGATCGGCGGCAAACTCCACCCCAATCCGTCACCCGTCGTCATTCATCCAACGTCGGAAATTTTTCATGAACCAAATAATTTTTATTTTATTTTATCAGATCTGAATTTTTTTTGGTTCAACCGGTACTGTATTTGCGATTGAACCGGCCGGATTTCACGGTTGAACCGGTCAACTCACCGGTTTGACTGAGTTGACCATAGCCGCTGACCGGTGCCGGATTTGTGACCGGTTCATGGTCGGACCGGTTCGACCGGCCAGCCTGGTCCGGCTTTGATAAGCATGGTTGGGAGGTAGAGAGGAGCTAGACTTGGTGGTGGGAATGATGAATGGGAACAGACTATTAATCAACCTGTTGACCGAAATGATGGATTTAGGTTCGGGTGTTATTGTGTTGCTGTATATATGTAGTCAATTCCCACTATTTACTAAACATTAATTAAAATAGGGGGATATTGGTTAGTTATAAAGTAGAGGATAAAATGCTATTTTCAATATTCGAAAGCAAGATAGCGAAACACTCTCAAGCCATCGAAAAACGCCACTATAATGGCGTTTTGGTGACACAGTCACATATAATCGCCACTTAAATGCGATTTCATTAATGCCATAATACATTTTGGATCCTGCTGTGTAGATTTTAATGGCATTATATGCAAAACAATATCGCATTTTTTTGCGACATACTGCCCAGTACACAGAAATAACAAGTTTGGGATTAAATACATAATCCACTTGGATTGTTTTGTGTTCATTTCTGAAAAAAATCCAAGTACAGAGACTATGATCTATTTTGAAGACCTGTCCCAAATACACATTGACATTGCAATTTACAACTTTTCTGTTGATGGTAAATTCCGTATCAAAAATAATACAGTCTGTAATGTTATCAATAAATCGTCGAACTAGTTATTTCTGAAACTAGTTACGAGACACCTGATTTGTTGAAAAAGTCACTGTCACAAACAGAAATCAACATGTTGCAAAAAGTTGACGTGGATCACGAAGGCTCTTCGATATAGACAGGGATATCAAAGTTTAGTGTAATGCGGCGCAAGGCGCTTAATTAACTTAAATAGTACTGGTAGTTTTCCAACACCGTCAAAAGAAATAATATCAATGAACATATGAAATAAGTACAACATGAGAGCCAAGCGCAAAGCTATGACCTCTATTAGCGAGGACGATTAATCTCTCGGAACACATGTTGAGTCACCACTTCCCAATCCTTGCTTAGGAGCTCCCTGAATAACAAGACCTCCGTGGAGTGCTGATGGTTAACCTCACCAACACCTTTAAATACAGCGATTTGTCGCTTGGGAATCCATCTGTAGAACGACTTTCCAAGCTCCAACATCCCAAGCATAACAGAGGCCAATGAGAGCCGCACGAAGCTCTGCTCTGGTGGTCGAACAAGCACCAAAATTGGAGACGAAGGCCATCAAACATCAGCCAATCGAGTCCCACAGCAGTCCTGCCATGATGAACTGAACAACACTTGCTAAATTTAAACTCCTGGTAACCAAAAACCAACTTCAGAAGTCAGTATGCAACTGAGATTGGAAATACCTAAAGATACAACATTGAACATTTATTGTGGTCAGTTTATAAGGATTACATCATTGAAATAAAAACAGTTATGAAGCAAACAATTACAACAATACAAGCAGCTACAAACTCTACAAATTTATACATACAACAAAAACATAAGAAAGACAATTCCGGGAGACTGCTTCATTCTTTCACAAGTCAAATCCCCCTTCTCTTCCAAATCAAATTCACAATTAGCAACACAAATAATAACGCACAAACATTGAAGGAATGCTAATGTCATTCTTCTTCACTTGCAGTTCCTTCCCTTTCCTCTCCAACATTTATTCCTATCTATGCTTCTGAATCTGCAACCTCGATGGAAACATATACGATAGATTAGCTTCAAACCCAAAAGCCAAAAACAGATTAACCAAAATCAAAATTTCTAAATACTCACGTCGAACCCAACAAGCGATCTGCAGTAATTGGAATTTGTAAGCACTGTACTGCTCGATCCACATTCGCTCTCCTGCAGCGAAACCGATGATCTGTCCAGCTTAGTCGCCCACGGAAACTGATAGTTCTGTCCGACTGACGGTGGAGCTCCCACATTCGACGACGACCTCTGCATTCTCACCGCGCGCGGTATATTCCTCCCTTCCACCGACGCCCGCCGCCGACTAGGCTGCCGCTCGTAGCATTCAGCCGGCCGAGTCTTGGGAGCGCTCTGCGACCTGACCTTTGCCCTAAACGACTCTGTGTTGGCCATGTAGTTGGGGAATAGCTGGTAATCGGAGGACATCGATTCTGGATAATCGGGTCGAGGGAATCCGAACGGAACCCTAGACGGGTCCGGTTTGGAGACCGCGGAGTAGCATTGCGGGCTGCTTTGAGCTGTAACGAATGAATACTCCTCGAAATGGCCGCTGTAAGCTCTAGGGCTCATCTCCGTTAAATCCGATTCAGAATATTGGTTGGAGAATCTTCGATCTGCTCGTTCCGATTGTGGTGGGTTGTAAGATGAATAGCTGTTTCTGGTCTTTGTGGCGGCGCTTCCTTTTGTCTCTCCCAGATCCATTTCCACTATCTTGATGTTCTCCTCCATGCCGCCTCTGTCAGAATCCTGCGATGAAGAAACAGAGAACCCTGTTAGTCTTAATTCCCCACCATTAATGTGTTTTCCCCCTAGTGGGATTACAAATCTAGAGAAAAAGAAGGGATAATTGGATAAAGGCGATAATATGCTTTACGTAGTTGGTGTTTCTGGATCGATTCTCCTGCGTGGATCTTCTGTGGGAAGAGTAAGGTCTCTGGGCGGTGGGTGGTCTTCCGTCCTCCGCCGTGCGGATCCTCTGAGCTCGAGCTTTGGCCTGGAGAGTAACCAATGCTTGCATACATCGAAGCGTAGCGGTGGCCTGTTTTCTGACCAGATGGCCTCTCACCAGTGCCTGAATCTTCACCAGTCCCTTCAGAGCTCGCAATGCCTTCCTCGCCTGTCACGAGCATTTCAACAAACACACTGGCGTGCGCTTCTCAGATTTGAGCGATTCAAACCATTTTGAAATTAAACATGAAAAAAATTGAAGTGTTCAAATGTTCAATTCCCATACCAAGTAAGATCGAAATACGGATTGAATCATAACAGCTGCAGCCTCTTCAATTGCGCTATTCCTTTCAGCATTCAGGCGAATTACATCAGCTGCAGCTTTGGCAGCAGCAACTGCGGCATCGGCTGCTGCAGCTGTAGCAGCTGCAATAGCTATTGCGTGCTTGTTCTGCTCAGTATCTGAATCCAATTGAGTCTGCATCTCCGACGGCTTGGCAGCGGCAGCAGAGGGAGGTGGTTCTGCAGAATTGGCCATTCCGGTAGCTGATGACCTTCTGAAACTCCATCTCCGCTTCTCTTTAGGAGTGCTTGGTGGGTGAGCAATTGGAGTAGACGATGGATTTTCAACACTGTTATTCGAATCATGGGACTCAATACATCTCTCCTTAAGATCTCTGTTATCTCTCTGTTTCTCCTTCTTGTCTTTCTTCCCAGTCAAGAAACCTTTAAGCCATTTACCGGTCTTCCCCATCTTTATCAAACAAACAAAATCTCCCTAAGTTGCCATGGAAGAAATCATACCAGAAACATTATAAGAGGTGAAAGCAACAAATGGAATGGATGCGCAAAGGGTCAATTTTTTTCCCTTTCTCCTGGAGTGGTCTATACTCTCTGTTAAGTAGCTCTCTACACCATAAATGGTCTCCGGTCCACCTTATTAGTGTCAATGACTTAAATTGCTGCATCCATATTCCCTCCCTGGCTTTTTACTGCTGTAAAAGATATCAGTCTTTTGTATGTTAATTAGGTGAAGAAGGACAGATGAAAAGAGCATCACATGGTGAGAAGAATAAAGAAGTAGAAAGCAAGGTATCAAAACTTCTGAGTTCTGACCATTTAAGCCACCTGCCATATGCGCGAAGAAGCTTGAGTGAATGATGAATGATCAAAATTCGAATTCAAATGGGAGTTTTCACTGCTGTCCCTTCTGTAACGTTACGACAACACAGGTCACTGGCTACAGATATACAAGGTTAAGATTTTCTTGTGAAGTAGAGAAACCAAACCCATTTCATCCAATACGAAATGAATCAATTGTTAGTTGAGCACTCAATTAGCTGTAGCAGTTGATTCAGTGTAGACAACTCAATTATTCCAAAACAAGATTCAATTATTAAAAAACGAGATAGCAATATTTTGCTGTAAGATTAGTGTAGGAGAGGGAGGAGGGGAAGGTTCAGAGACCATGTGAAATGGGTTCTTCTGCAGTTGCAGTATATCCTTGTATAATACTCTTTTTATTAAGTTTTTGTATTTTTGTATTAGGGGAAAGCTTAGCTAAGTAGGTGGCCAACTGAGGCCTATGGACCTATGGTTATGGGGGAGAGTTTTTTCAGGGTTTAGTGAGATGGGTTTGTGGGGACTGGTCTGCGCAGCACGTGCTTATCCTCATCCCAGCAGCTAACTAACTGGTTGATTTGATTCCTTGCCTTTCTTTCTTCCCAGTCAAGTTTGTTTTAGGCATAATACCCTCAAATGTCACGAACTATTGACCATTGTTTCGCGTATATACCACCTATTGCCTATCTTTCTGGCGTCACCAACTATTGGATCCTGAGTTCCCCGTAACACGCTGTCTATTTTCAAACAATTTCCGTCCGTATCCATCCATATGAGTTGACAAATATGCCCATGTGTCTTAGTTGTGCAAATGTGGCACGCCACATCATTAATCAAAAGTGCCAAATCTTTTATTATCAAATCTCAACTAACCTAAACTAACCGCTAACCTAACCGGTTCAACCTCGTCCCCCCTCCCCTCCTTCTTCCCACTCTAAGACTGAGCCCGAGTAGCTTCGGCTTCGGCGTCTCCTCCATCGTCCTCCTCCTCCACCTCCGCCGTTGAGACCTAGTTCGCAAACGAAAGTCGCACAGTGGAATCTAAGCAGCTCGTTTCCGTCGGCTATGCATCTTTCGTCACTTGGTTTCCCGGCGACGGAGCTGATTTTGGAGGCTTTTGATTTGACGAACTCCTTGTACTCCTCGAATCGGGTCAAAATCTTGGGGGTATTGTGGATCTTGAGTATCCGGTGGATTTCAGGGTATTTGGGAGAAGAGCTCCACCCTGCTTTGATTTTTTTTCTTGACGATGTTGTTCCCTGGATCGCCGTCTCGGAGCTCGGAGACGGCGTGCCTGACTGTCAAATGCTGCCCGAGGAGGTGTGGCTTCTGGAGGATCTCGCCGCAGACGATGCAGGGGAAGATGTCGTTTCTGAGCGGGAAGTGGTAAGCTGAAGCCGAAGCTCCTCATGTGGTGGCCGAAGCTCTGAAGCAAGTAAGAAAATGAAGAGTCTTTTTCAACACCAACAAACGGCAAAAGAGCCCAAATTTCACTAATTACTGAATGGAGAAACCCCGCAGTTAATCAAATAGTGGTGGCTGATTTTACCAGCATAGAAAAGCTGCAAGAAACCCAGAAATGGAGAAACAAGAGATTCTAATTTCTAACCATTCTCCTCCTAGCTCAAGAAGCTACAAGGCCAGATTTGGCTAATAATTTTGCAGAGTAAACAGAGAAGGTTTATATTGTAGATAATGTGGGGGGTCTGTTTGGCGTTGGCCCTTTGATTTGGAGTGGGTTAGGGTTAGGAAGAAGGAGATGGAAATGGAGGAATGAGACAGTACGGGAAGCCATTGACTGAGCTTGGAAAAGATGAGGTGAAGAGGCAGCAGAGGGACGGGTGGTGAGTGAGAGAGAGAGTGTGTGTGCAGGGAAACCGAAAAGGTGGTGGGTGGTTCGAAACAGATAGTTGGTTGGGTGGTTGGGTGGTTGTAATCTAAAATCATGAGTTGGCCGGTTCGAAATGGCCACGTATGCACTAAAATAGCCACTTCAGCGTGCTACGCCAGGTAACTTAACATTCTTGGACGGAAAACCAAAAAAATAGACGGCGTGTACGCGGAACTCAGGATCCAATAGTTGGTGACGCCAGAAAGATAGGCAATGGGTGGTATATACGCGAAACAATGGTCAATAGTTCGTGACATCTGAGGGTATTAGGCCTTTGTTTTATTCTGGTTTTCTGTGGATAAATAATTTAAGCGATAATAAGTTGGAAAGTTTCTTACTATTGAAAGATAATAAATAGGTCAATATACTATTAATTGCACCAAACAGGCCCTTCTACTTAGAACATATAACAAACAAGCTCTTTCGTTACAAATGTGATAAACGGTGTTACTGAATCACTGACACAGTTGACATGTCACTGACCCGTAGGTTGTTAGAGTTTACACGTCAACCGATTGGAATGACAGCAACCCTAAACCGCTCCGTTTTGGCTAAGGATTATTAACAACAGATAATCCAAATAGTAAAAAATGACGCCGTTTACGGTTGCTGACATCCCAATCGGCTGACGTGTAAACTCTAACAACCTACGGGCCAGTGACGTGTCAACTGTGTCAGCAGTTTAGTAACGCCGTTTGTCACATTTGTAACGGAATGACTTGTTTGTTATATATTCTAAGTAGAGGGGCCTGTTTAGTACAATTAATAGTAGAGAGACCTGTTTGTTATCTTTCAATAATAAAAGTGCTCAAGGCCTATTATCCCATAATTTCATAAGTTTACTAGATTTTTACCCAATTTAGTTAATCAAAGAATAAAAAAAATTAAGAGAGCAGAACAATTTCTTCTTAGAAAAATTACATATGCTATTCATAATCTATAATATTTTTATTTGAGCTTTATGTAATATTCAACATATATGACCATTTGAGCCCAATCCGATCATGACAACAATGCTTTATAGAGACATTAAGGAGAGTATATTGGAATGGTATAGTGTATTAGCAATGATTAAAATGGTTCCTATATGATCAACTATTAAAAAGTTAATAACTTCGAATCCTAACCGTCACTGGTGACATTCAGGCGACCGACAACCATCGTCGACAACTTTTCCGGCGACCGGCCACCTTCTCCAACGACTTTTCTAGTGAGACTCTGACGACTTTTCTGGCAAAGGCATGTTACCTAGTTAACATCTTTTTTTGTTTGTTAACTAGTTAACAGTATTTTTTTTAACTGATAACTAGTTAACATGGTTTTTTAAACTGATAATTAGTTAACAACCTTTTTTTGTTGATACCTTGTTAACAAATTTTAACCTGATAACTAGTTAACAAATTATCATATAATAGAAATTTTAACGAGCTTTTTTGTTAATAGCTTATCTAACCAGTTATGTTATTTTTACCTAGCTAACAGTTTTAGGTGATAACTTGTTATCAACATTAGTTGACTAGTTATCAAAATTAGTTAACAGGCTATTCTCATGATAACTAGTTAACCAATTACCATGATTAGTAACTAGAATTTTCGTTAACATGTTATCTAAATAGTTATGTTATTTTTAACTAGTTAACTAGCTAACATCATGATTAAGATAACTAGTTAACATTTTTTAAGATGATAACTTGTCATCAAAATTAGTTAACTAGTTAACTTATTGAGTTAACTAGTTGACATCGTGATCAGATAACAAGTCAATATTTTTTATTGAGTTAATTAGTGACTAAAATTGTTAAAATTAGAAAATTAGTGACGGAATGAAATGGTTAAATTTCAATAATTACGAAACAATCCTCACAATTTTTTGTATTTTCAGATCAATCACTTAACTTTTCTGTGTAACAAAAAAATCATCTTCTTCAACCTATTTCCTTTTCTTTTTTGCTGTGTAAACAATTTGTCGGCCGCCACACTCCGTCGCCGCTCCTCCGTCGGAAGTCACACTCCTGCCTTTGCTGCTCCGCCGTTGCTGTTTGGCCTCATCATCGACACTCCTCGTTCCATGTCCCTGAAAGGGGGCCAAATCCTCTCACCTCACCTCTGCCCACAAATTATCATATTGCACAACAGGGAACATTGCCTCGATACATTGCATTACCCCATTTACCATATTGCTCATATTGATCTGTTGCTCAAGTATTGATACTATCCTCCCCCAGTTCTATACACATGAGGTGATCCGAAGCTCTCAGGCGATGGTTCAACTCCACTATTGCTCCAAGCGAAGAAATCGGAACAACATGCATTGAGAATGAGAGAATGCATGAAGATATATGAAATTTAGAAAAAATGACATATTAGGAGTTAGAGATTGTTAAATGTATTATTAATAGAAAATTAATGATACGACTGAAAATGAGGTGGCTCAATAAGTTCAATGACTATAGTGGTTGAGGGACGTTTTATGAATAAAAGAATGTTAGTTGAAATACATCCATTATTTGCACTATGTATTAATAAGTGATCTGGGACCAGACTACTACTCATATCAATTGTTTGCGTTTTTCTCCGTTGAAACTCTTGATCATTGTTAAATTACTGGCCAATCCTTCAAATTGGAAGCAAGCTGAAATTGAACTATTATGAACCATGATTAGTACATTATGAATGATTTAATACAAATATGAGATTAAATAATTGTACCAATAAAATGCATTAGTTGGAAGGCACGTGGTGTGTCTTCATGCAAGTTGACTAGCAGGGCCGGTCCAGAGAGTGTGCCGACCTGTTTTCGGCACAGGGCCCCAAAATTTTGGGGGCCTCAGAATTTCGTGTGAAAAATACTAGATAAGAAATTATTAACAAGTAAATCTGAAAATGAAACATGAGTATTGTTGAGTATGTGGTTTATTGGTTAGAATGTGGGGAAAAAACTTCTTTTTATGGTTGTTAAGTCACAGGTTCAATTCACGGATGTGTTGTTTTTATTAGTTATTTTTCTCTTTTATCTCTTGAGCATGGGCCCTTCCTATTTATTAAATAATTCTTGTCTTTCACCTTTTTTAATCATTCATATCCTTCATCTAGATATGTTTTTATTAGTTATTTTTCTCATTCATCTCTTGGGCATGAAGCCTTTTTTTTATTAAATAATTCATCTCATTCATCCATCAAGGCACTCGCCCTTTAGTTTTTTTAAATAAGGATGAACTCTTATTTTTTTTAATCCTTTTTAGAATTATTGTTATGATTTTTATAATAATATATTTTAAATTATTTGAATATCAATTTCTAATCGAATAAAAATTATATTTATTAAATTTCAAAAGTAAATATATGAGCTTTACATAAATATCCCCAATTATAATTTTGGAGAAAATATATTTGAGAATAAATAAATAAATTACTTATGGTTATAGACTATTATCTTTTGAATAATATAAAATTGAATTCTCATATATCTATTAACCATATTATATTTTTATAAAAATATAATAATATTTATTCAAATGTAAAATGTTAATTTTTATTTTGATATATACTTCAAAATTATTTTGTCAAAATATGTAATAACAGGCCACATCTTGATTATATTACAGGACCCCGATATTCCTATTGACTAGGTCATGAAAACACTATCATGGATTCAAGGTGGTGGGGCCTTTTGTCCCTTTTCCCTTATATCTCATTAGGATTAAATTAGTAACCAACTGATCATGAAAACTTAAGTGTTAGTAATGTATTACCATTTTTTAAATAAACATTTCTACCAAAAATAAACATTTCTTTCACTAGAGCCATACAAAAGCCATCATCAGCCTAGATGGTGTTGTCGTGTCGCCCGGAAACGGGGCTCAACTATTACCCAATCTGGTTATGGGCCTGAAAGCTATTTCTCTCAGATGAATCTAAGTGATGGAGAGTCGTCAAATTGTGAGAATTGTACCCTACGGTTAGAAATGAATGTAGGGGTAAAAATGGAATGGAAAATTATTACTACAGAAGCGGGAAATTTTAGGAGAATTGTTCTCCCAACTTCTCGAAGAAGTTATATATATATTTTTAATTTTTTTTAACAACTCCACACATATAATACATTTTCCCTATATAACTAATTCTACAATGATCAAATGATTTTTCTCCTTCACAAATGTTGTTTGTTTTATTTTCTCAAATCCAATGAGTCAATGACAGACTCCAATTCCAGAGACAATACTTTTTTTTGTTGCATCCAATGCAACAATCATTATCCACCATTAGATCTTAGTTGTTAATCTAGTGGTCCAAATTCTATGTTTATAACTCTAAGTTATTTTACTTTGTTGAAGTTTCCTCCCATTTTTAATCACCGAAATTTTCTCGACAAATTTCCCGATGACACGAGCCTCCGTTGGCGAATTTTTTTTTCACCCACATGATCATCGTCATTAGATCTACGATTCTGGGAAAAAAATATTTTTCCGAAAAAAATATTTTTTCTGACAAAATTTCCGTCATCCAGTCTGTACAGTTTGTATAGACCACATACAAACTGTATACATTTCATACTGATGGTTCTACAAGTTGTATACGCATTCTATACACTTTGTACGAGAGTTATGTACTTTGTAATTATTTTTATGCAGTTTGTATGAGAATTATATACACTTTGCATGTCAACTAAACACTCTATTATTTTTTTTTGTGTTCGTGTGTTCAAATTCTTTGCAGGTTACAAAGAGAACGACGGAAATTGATGACACTAGAATTATCGTGATTATCAGCCCCACTTAAGCGACATTTCATTACTTGTAACACGATTTTAGGTGTAGTTTAGTGAGTTTTCATTCATCAACGCTATTTCCTACCGAATTGGTTACTTTCGCCCGTTTCAAGTCTATTTGATGTGTTTTCGAGTGTCTCTTTTAGTACACAGGGTTTTGCCATCAAATATGTAACCGTCGGGCGTGTTCGGGATGCAATGGAGCCCCAAGATGTGACCCGGGATCGTTAGAGAACGTAAACTAATCAAAGAATGAAGAAATACTACTCAACAAGGAAGTTCTTGGCGAGAACTTCAATGTTCTCACCGAGAAGATGTTCAGAAATTAATCAAAATTTTCGTCCCTGGTGCTGGAGGATTTATGAAGGAGTTCTCGGCGAGAACTTCCAAGTTCTCGCCGAGAACATTGTGAAGAAAAGTGAAATTCTCGCATCGCCTTTCTGTATGAATTTACAAGTAAGTTTTCGGCGAGAACTTTAGTATTCTCGACGAAAACTCGCCCCTATTCCGGCGCAAATGAGGAAAAGTAACTATATAAGGAGCCCTTCACCCCAATTGAGAGAGATCCCGATTTTCAGAATTCCTACACAGATAGGAGAGAGTTTAGAGCATTTCTTGGATTTCCCGGAGAGATTCTGACACGATCTTTCCATCCCGGAAGTGCTCGGAGCTAGGAGTGAATATTTCTCAAGATTGAAGCTTCGCGGAATCGTCAGAATTAGGTTTTTCAGATTTTCTCTGTTCTTCCTCTGTATGATGAATTCTTTTGTTGTCTTCGAATTCTCTTATTTTGAACATGAGTAGCTAAACTTGTTAAGGTTAGATTAGATGAACCCTAAGTGACCCGGGGCTTTAAAGCGGTCACAGATTGGCGGTAATTAGATCTTAATTCAGACAGTGTCTTATTCACAATTGATTTGTTCTTAAATCTATGTTTCTTTTCTAGCTTGATCACCTAGATTAGATTCTTGTTAAAATAAGGATAGTTGGCGAACTTCCGCCTTGTTTTAAAACATCAAATCAATTAATTAACCTATTCAATGGATTATGCCTTTCGTAGGAACCTAAAATTCGTTTCTAGAGCAGCTCATTAAAATCAATCAGGTGCACCAATTAGTTATCCGTTGCATAAGTGAATGCACAGACAGTTAATTAATCTTGGTAGTTAGTTCTAATAGAGCGAACGTTCGCAGACTTAGACCTAAGGGTAAGGAGCCATGACGGTGTCTAAGAACTGGATGAATTACGATTGAAAGTCGTTGGTTTTGTGATCGCCAAATGTCCTGGTAATCTTAGGGGGATTCGAGTCTAAGCTTTTGTCTGTCATTCGTTTCAAACCTTAATCAAAATCAATATGTCTTTGATTTCAGTTTCAATTTTCCTTTGCATTATAGTTTAGAAGGCGTGGAACTCACACCACGCAACTTGTTTAAATATGAATTTTTGTCAGCTTCTTTGAGTAAACAATTTCAAGAAACACGTGGAATATAATCTATCCTACTTTAGTGGGATAGTATTTGATACCCTGTTTTACACGTTATCAAAAATCTTGGAAGAAAATCAATCAAGCATTCAACACAGATTTGGTCCAATGGCTAGTTCAGCTTCTTTGCATTAATGGAAAACCTCTCAAGGCTCTCGGTGTGCAACTGTGGAGTGTATCAATTAGTGCGGTGGTTTTTCTCTGTTTGCCGGTGAAGTGAAAAATAGAGTTTGTGTAACTCAAGTTGTGTTGCTTGAGGATTGTGAGAGTAAATCATAATAAAAGTGTCTCTCCCAAACTTGCTTAGGTGTGGAGTAGGGTTAACCCCAAACCACGTAAACCTCAGTGTCTCTTTGTTCTCTGTTCTTACAATGTTCGTTCATCTCACTCTGATCAGGCCTTTCGACAAAGGCCTCAGGCCGTGTTCAATTCTCTCATCAGACCTTAATCAAACTAACTGATTAAGTCTAAGCCAGAGGCCTCATACTATGAACTCAACACCGATCCGCAATTCAGAAACAATGATGAATTTCTCTTTCTTTTTCTACCTTGCTCAGTAAAACTCTTGATTCTCTTCTAACCTCTAGTTTCATCTACCATCTGATCATTGGTCGTCTTTCTTTTCTCTTGCATTTGAGGAGTACTCTCAACTTCAATTTGGGATAGCTGTTTGGTTATTGTAGTAGCAAAGAAATGCAATCATCTTTGCAAGTGAAAGGGGTGATATTGAAGCGACGCTAAGTCAACACCAGCATATTTTGAATATGGGCGCCCAAGCTGTTCAAATCCGTCGCATCCACTAGTGTCTTGAGTTGGATCCTTGGTTAGCACTTAACTCTGATGGATCTGTGTTATTCCCATATCGATTGGCAACAGCTGGGGGTGATTCGTGATGCATATAGGGTTGTGCTAGTGGCATACACGATGAACCTTGGTGCATGTAAGATTACTAGGATTGAGCTTTGAGGAGCTATAAAAGTACTTGAAGTTGCATGGAGTAGAGGATTTCGAAAAGTTGCAGTGCAATTGGATTCCTTGTGTGTTGTTAAAATTATGGAAAAAGGGAATGATTTAGATCATCAACATGTTGCATTTGTGACCAGCTTTCAAGACATGCATCGTTGGGATTGGGAAATCAAAATTCATCACATCTATAAGGAAGGTAATTTGTTGGCGGGTCAGTATTGCCAATCAATGTCATGATATGTCGTTTGGACTTCACTTATCTAGCTCGACGACCTAGACCTAATCAGATGGGGAATGTTTATTAAGGGAAGAGGCTCCGTCTCTCGGATTGTGAGAGTTTCAGCTCAATATGTAGATTCTTGTATATTCTCTGCTAGAAAACAAAGACTAAGATCAACCTTTTCAAATAAGTTACTAACTAATCACTCATCACTCACATTTTAGTTGCTACTAACTTAATATTTTAAGATTCATAATGTAATTATATTGATTTTTAGAATTTTTATTCCTTACAAATTCAGTTGATAGTTGTTGTAAGAATAGGTAATATTTAGAGATAATTATATGTTTCTAATATCAATTTGGACTAATGCACTAATTTAGCCAAATATTTTCACGAATATTTACAGATAATTGTATTTTCGTTAACTTGGATGAAACAAATAACGAAAATTACTCAATTGGCTAATTTTGGGTTTTAAATAATAGTGGCTAGATTTGACATATATTTGTGAAAGGTTTGGCTAGATTAGTGTATTAGTCCTATGAATTTAAATAAATATATATTTATTTAAATTCATATAATATAACTACATTGAAGGATGTAATTTAAATTTGCCTCGATCAAATAATTTATTTAATTTTAAGATGTTAATATGATTAATAAAAATATTATGGTTGTAGTATACATAACTATAGTGATAAATCAAGTTGAACCGAGTTGAATGAAGTAATTTTATCAGGTTCTAATCATTCATATTTTTATTAAAATTTAAGTAACAAATTATGTAATTTGAAGAACTCTTTAAAAAGTTTTAGATTTTACTTAAATATTTTTCATTTTTACATTATTCTCTCCATAAGTGAAAATGTTGAGTTTAATTAATTATACTATAATATTAACAGAATAGTTCAAGGAAACTTCTAAAGTTAACATATTGATTCAAAAACTCAACATTTCCCCTTACCATTGTTGCATATTCTCATGTTTCTAAATATTTGTTACCAACAAAAATATAAAAATGGTCAACGGGCCGATAAAAAATTTAGTAACTTTTTAGAGATTAAGCCCGTAAGATTGTAGGATTTATGTGGAATCCATTTGTTCATTTTGAGAGATGCGGTAACAGACGCGATTGGGGATGGATAGATGTGGATGGATGACAATGGTGAAGTTTGCACTTGGACTATGCGATGAGGTTGCTCGTTGGTTGACTTTGTAGACGATGCAACACTGTTCTCCTTGCAAGTGGTTGTTCGAGGATTGCTTGTGATGTGACTTTATTTAGTACATTTTGAGCCTATGATTGACCTATGAAATACCTGTGTTTGATCGTGAGATGCCATGTTCTATATGCTTTTATTGATATTTTGAGCAAAGTGTCCATTTGTTGTCTGGTCGCCTCTTTGGAGCCAAATTCGTGGTCTATTGGAGTTACCTTTGTGCATTTTCAGGTTATGGCATCGAAGTACGGATGACAAGGAGCACATAGGAGCAAACAGGAGGTCATTTGGAGTCCGGAAGATTGAGATATGAACATTACAAGATCGGGTTTTCTGCAGAGTGCAGGGGTGCACGCCGTGCACTGCCCCCTGCACTATAAATACTCTTGTTTTTTGCCATTTTGGGGTATTCTTTGATCTCTCTTGAATCCCAAACACATACATACGACCCCATAAACCCTAGGACTCATTTCTGGAGCTAATTGGAGCAATTGGAGCTTGGATTGAAGTCAACAAACCTTGGGAGAGGAGCTTACAAGTGGAGATTTGAAGATTGATTCAAGGATCCACTCCATGGTGTTCTTGGTGATCAACTTTCCTTCTCTTTTCCTTACTCCCTTGGCCATGTGTGGCTAAGTTCCTAGGTTCATCTTGGATGGGTAGATTAGTTGTGCTATGATAGAGAGATGATTGTAAAAACATGCTATGAATGATTGTGGTTGTATGAAGATGATCTTTAGACTTGTTGTTAACTCCATTTTATGCCATGATTGCTTAAATTGGTCTATTCAATGTGATGTAATGCATGAGAGTGCTTAGATTACATGGATTGTGGGTCTAGGGATTGAAGGGAGTGTGTTCTAAGAGATTAGATCATCTCAATTCAACCATTGTTGCAAGATTTCTCTCTTAGACATTTTATCGAACACTTGGTGTGCACTTGGTTTTTCATTCAATTGAACTTTGATTGGTCTTTTGATGTTTCTCTTAGTGTTAAGACATTGATATCAGAGTATTATGTCTAGCCTTGTGGTCATAGAGTTCTAGGAGAGGATTTTGTGACTTGGCATTTCATCAAACACCTTTAATGCATTCTTAGTCACTTAGCTTGAGAGCGAAAGCCTAAGCCGAGTGGTTTTAGGATAAGGATTTAGTGCTACGAGAGTGCATTGAGTCTATAGAATTGATTTGCATGGTTTTCTGAATGCTTCCTCAACCATGATTGGCTTGTTTGTTCAATTAGATCCCTTGAGATGATGAAACTACCCACCAAGAGAACCTCCTTTGTCTTTGATTTGATCCACCTTTCTCTCTTTTTAATCTTTGTTAGTATTGCTAATCTTTGCCTTTGTTTCTAAATTTCTTTTCAAACCAAACCAATTTCAAATGTTTAGACCGTCTATGAGAAGTGTGAGTATTGGTTTATGAGAGGACCCCTTGGAATACGACCTTGGTAAAATCCTTTATCAACTTGCTTTACGTTTGTTATGAGACTTGCACTATTCCATTCCTTTGTTGGGAAAAAGGTGTTATCTCGGCGTCAACCTTCTTGTCATTTGCTTATGTCCTTTGTTTTATGTGGAGGTCTAGTCTAGTGGCGGAGGTCCAACAATCATGAAGATTTTGACATGTTTGTAGTGCAACTAATGCTTCAAGGTTGCTTGCTTAGTGGCTATAAAGGTTCTATCATTCTACTCAAGTCGTGTTGATACAATCACTACAAGAAAACAACACTTTAGTCACAGTTTTTTTGGGCCTTTAGTCACGGTTTTAACCGTGACAAAAAAAATTAGTCACGGTTCTGAAAACCGTGACTATATTGACCATATTTAGTCACGGTTTATTAAGAAACCGTGGCTAAGAATTTTGGTCACGGTTCATAAAGAAACCGTGACCAAATTTAGTCACGGTTTCATAATAAACCGTGACTAAACTTGGTCACGGTTTCCTTATAAACCGTGACCAATATTAGTCACGGTTTATAAGGAAACCGTGACTAATTTGGTCACGGTTTCTTTAAGAAACCGTGACAAATAATAGTGACCAAAGTGTTGTAATGAATTTTTTAGTGACCCATTGGTTAATTTCTCTAATTATAGGACCAGACCCTCAAATTCTTTCGTTATGCAAAACGATCCTTAAAATTAAAATATTAACAAAATGACCCATTTAATTACAAACTAGTCACTGAATTTATTTATTGTGTCAAGATTACCCATAAATAACAAACTTACAATTTTAATTAATTAAAAAAAATAAAATAAAACTATTCTTCCGTCGCCGCCGATCCCGGTCGCCGCCGATAACAGCCGCCTCTGATTCCCATCGCCGCCGATCTTGCCGCCTCCGATTCCCGTCGCCATCGATCCCGCCGCCTCCGATTCCCGTCGCCACCGATCCCCGCCGTCTCCGATTCTCGCCACCTCCGATCCGTGCCGCCTCTGATTCCCTAGCTCAGAGCTGGATTTTGGATCTGGATTATGAGTCGAAGAATCAAGTAGAAGAGTAGCTACCGACTTCAGATATGTTGTTGGCTATGGTGAGGCTGCTTGCGAAGATTGAAGAAGAAGGATCGCCGGCCGGCGTCAGATCTACTTGCGAAGAGCAGCGGCCGTCTTCAGCTCGGCTTGGTGAGGCTTTTTTTTTTTGGAAAAGCTTGGTGAGGCTTTGCTGAAGCTGTTGGTGGCTGCTGGGTTTTCCGAAGGGGATAGAAGAGAAAATTGGATTTGAGGAATGAAGAGGAGAATGAATAGAGAAGAGTAGGGGGAGAGGATTGAATTTGAGGAATGAAGAAGAAGGAGGAAGTTTGGTTCAGAGAAGAGGTGAACACCGAAGAGAGAGAAGAGAAGAGAAGAGAGGGGAGGAAAATTAGAAGAGGGGAAGGGATTGCCAGCGTGGCAATTGGTTCAGAGAAGAGGTCCTAAAAATTAGTCACGGTTTGTTTGTCAACCGTGACTAATTTAGTCACGGTTTTCCAAAACCGTGACTAAATTAGTCACGGTTTACATACAAACCGTGACTAAATTAGTCACGGTTTTGGAAAATCGTGACTGATTAGTCACGATTTTAGAAAACCGTGACTAAAAATCCGTGACTAATCCTATATTTTCTTGTAGTCATGAATTTTGAGTAGATTCTTTGATCTATTTTTGTAGATGTTTTCTTGATAAGAAGTCTTTTCAACGAATAGTAGTGCTACCTTGACATTTGATTCAACACCTTCCTAGCTCTGAACCTTATACTCTCGGCTAGACCAAGAACGACTAATACGATAGTCCATTATGTGATTCGCCATGACGTTCTACAATGTCACTCAAGCTAGAGTTTAGTGAATCTCACAGTTGAGTTGGCCCTTAACGTTTTCATTTTTCTTAATATCAATTTCGCTATCAATCTGAGAGGCCATTCTCTCAGATTAATCTGAGAGATTGTGGGCCATCGGATTGGTAACAATTGCATCCTACGGCTGGAAAAGGAGAAATGAATGCAGGGGTAAAAATGGAAAATCAAGTTTGAGAACTTTTTGGGGAGGAAATGGAAATGAGCGGGAAAGTGGGGAGAAACTTCCCAAAGAAGTTATTAATTTTTCATTTTTTTTAAACAAATTCACATTTTCCCTAATTTTAATTTAATGAATATAACTAATTATAGAGTGATCAAAATGATTTTTCTTCTTCACAAATGTTGTTTGTTATAATTTTTGAATCTAATGACATCAATCTTGATATATTTTATTCAATTTTTAAAGAAATTTTTTGAAACGTGAACTTGAACAAACATTTCAATGTCGTAATTGTTATATCATTGTTATGTTTCTAATATGTCATTGTCATGTTGTTGTTATGTCATTGTTGTATCCCAACATATCATTGTAAACGTGAACTCTATCAACTCTATGGTTCAGTAATGAATAACATGACATAATATATTATGAGTTTTTTATGTCAACATTTTTTTATTTATGCCATTGTTATGGTCCTGTTATGTCGTTATTATGTTTTTTTTTGGCCAGTTTATTATGTTTTCTTTATTACGTCATTACATACACATAACACTAACATAACAATTTGAAGCTTACGATTTTGTATATAACATGTACAATTGTGTAAATGAAGCTTATGGTTTCAGTACAATGGATCAACACGTGAAACCTTAACATACTTTTTATGTCATGTTGTTGTCATATCACCATTATATCATTGTTATGTTCCTAATACATCATTGACATGTTGTTATTATATCATTGTTGTATTCACAATATATAATTGTATTTGTGTTGCCACATAACTGTTATGCCATTGTTATGCTTTTTATATGTCAATGTCATGTTCTTGTTATATGGGACATGATCCACGTCCAACCCATTTGGGGTTGGACCGGATCCAACCAAAAACCCGGAGGGGTAAAACCGTCATTTCACAAAATATTAATTAAACCCTAATCCCCAACCTCCACTGTCTTCCGATGTTGCCGCCGGCTCCTCCCCTGTCCTCTTCGGTCCGTCGACGGCGATGTTGTTCCAGATCCGAACAGCCTCTGCTCTATAGTGTGCCGCTCCACGTTCTCCGATTCCAGTCCGTCTCAATGATCCAATCCAACTCTCACTGTCGTCGGAGAAGCAGACGATAGCGTTGCGGCGGAGGAAAGATGGAATCGGAGAAGGGATTTCCGTGAGTGAGGGAAAACGAGAGGACTGAATTCTAGAGCGAACAAACAGAAGACGTCGGCAGCAACTGAGACGGCTGGTTTCGGAGACGGTGATGGCTGGTTTCGGAGACGGCGACGACGACATTCAATTGTTGAAGACGATGACCAGAATTGTTAATAATTATAAAAATTACAATTTAGTCACCTATTTTTATTTATAGATAGTTTGATTGTTTAATATTAAAATTAGCAATTTTAGTCACTATTTTTTATGTTGTTGACATTGATAACTAGTTAACTCGATTAGTTAACCAATTAACTAGTTAAATTTAGTTAACGAATTAACTAGTTAAATTTAGTTAACGAGTTAACTAGTTAACCAATTAACTAGTTAAATTTAGTTAACGAGTTAACTAGTTAAATATCTTGTTAACTAGTTAAATATCCTGTCAATTAGTTAAGAACAACATACTAGTTAGATAACCTATTAACGAAAAATCTTGTTAAAAATTGATCATGAAAATTCGTCAACTAGTTACAAGTGAATAATTTGTGAACTAGTGCATATAACTAGTTAACAATGGTATTAAATATTAAAAAAAAATGTTAACTAGTTAACATGTACTTCGCCGGAAAAGTCGTCGGCGACCGGCGGTCGGTCGTCGAAAAAATCGCCGGAACAGGTGTTAAATATTAAAAAAACTTAAAAAAAATGTTAACTAGTTAACATGTACTTCGTCGAAAAAGTCACCGGAGACGGTCGATCGCCGGAAAAGTCGCCGAGATAGGTGTTAAAAATAAAAAAAATAAAAAAAATGTTAACTAGTTAACATGTACTTCGTCGGAAAAGTCGCCGGAGAGCGGCAGCCGGTCACCAGAGACTAGTACTGGTCACCGGAGAGAAAAATGATTTTTTAAAATGAAATAAAAAATTAAATTATGTGTGAAATGTCCTAAATAACGCCTAGCAATATAGACCATTGGATTGGTCAAAATGTAAAAATAATGGTCAAAGAATGATCCAATGGCTAGGAAAGGGTTGGAACAAAATCCAACCCTTGGAAATGGTTGGCTGCTGATCAACTGCCCTTGTTATATCATTGTTATGTCCTTGTTATGTTAATCTTAATAGTCAAATAATAGTTTGGAGGCAAATATAGAGATATATACAAACACATGTCCATTATATAAATAGTGATACATTCAAGTCATAATCAATCTTGAACAAAAGTACATAGCAATAATTAAAACATTTTTATATGCAGGTGCATCTTTGATGAATTCTTAGTAAACTTTGTCGTCTTTGTATGAATTTTCCTGATTTGTTACGAAAAATCTCCTTCTTTTTATGCTTCTTCTTTTGCACCTACCAAGAAATATATAACAGAAGTATCTTAGTCATATAACATACATATAATAGTTCGACAACACATTATACACAAAACCATCATAACACACAAATAATACTTCCGTATAATATGCATAACACATACGAGAACAAATATCATATAACTTAATGACATTACCTATATCATATACGAGAGGCAGAAAACATGTATATATGAAACATGTATCATACATACATAATGCATAAAACAAACGTAACACATGTATAAAAATAAAGACAAATACATGAAACAATGACATACAACATATAGATCTGGAGCTCAAAACCTCGAAAACTCAGATAAATATAGATTTAGATTTTTTCAAACTTCATAGTTCTTGATTTTTTTTAAGAGGAATAAAGGTATGAGTAAAGACTCAAATAAATATACAAAACAATATCATACACCACAAAAACCCATATAGATCTAGATTTAGATTTTTTTAAACGTCATAGAATATACATATAGCAGTTCGACAAAATATTATACATTTAAAACAAACATACATAACACTTCCATATAATATGCATAACATAAATGAGAACAAATATCATATAATAAAATGACTTAGCATATACCAGAGGACATGAAACAACATAGATAAGTATATAAGTACCATTTTCGTCGAAAAGGAGGGCTCGTCTTTGCTAACTTTTCTTTGGGTTTCTTCTGAATAGCTGCATGTTTCGTCTTGGATAGATTTTTTTCTTTGGTGTAGAGTTTGAGCTTGAACTTACCTTCTTTGTAATGGCGGAGGTTGAGTTTGAGCCATAAAAATGGTGGTGTTGTGTGGAGAAGAAGAAGAAAGTTAGAGAGAAGAGAGAGCATTAAGTGAGAGAAACTTTCTGATTTTGAAAGTGAGGGAGAGAAGAAAACTTTTGGTCTTTTATGTATAATAAAATAATATTTGAATTTGAAAATAGATAAAAATAAAATAAAGTTTGAACCCAGCCATTGGATTCTATTTCTAGCCGAAACACGATCCTAGCCGTCCGAAGCTTCTCTCGGATCAATTTGAGAGAATGGGCTCTTAGAGCCATAGCGAAATTGTATTAATATATCCTTATCTCAAACAAAAATCACCTTAAGCCAAACATGGTAATTCTCATTAAAAGCAAGGCGCCCACATGACCCAAGGGCAAGTATGTTTTGAAATAAACAATTTGGCTAATGGGAAGAGACCCTTTTTTCTCAGCTCCAGTTGAGAGTCTCTCCACCAATAAAAAAAAGCCATGTGGCTTATGAGACCACCAAGAAATTAAAAGAAAAAGAAGAAAAGAATTAAATTTACATGTGGAGTTGCCTGCACGTCTCCCAATGCTGCCCGGAATGTCCCATCTGTTTATTTTTATTTTTTTCTCACACACACTCTCTCTTAATTGTTTCCCCTAGATTTGATTATTTGCTAATAACTCTTTATACAAAGGTTAAAACGATATTTTTTCTTCATTAAAGTTGTTTATTATATTTTTCGAGTCTAATGACATCAATTTTATTACATTTTGTTGATTTTTTTTAGGTAAAATTCAAACTTTTACGTAAGTGTTATGTCAGTCGTATGACATATCAAAACTTGTAACAGTTGCATAACATGTATATAGTAACAATATAACAGTCATATGACACTGTTATAACATAATCAAAGACATATCAGTATCATAACACTGATGTATTAGTGTCATAATAGTTGACAGTCTTTTTTCTCCATATTCTCTCTCCTCCTATTTACTCCATTTCTCTCTCATCTGCCCAAATCTCTCAGCTTGAGCTGAGATTTTAGGGTCTCAGCCCATTAGCCACACCGAAAATAAGATGGTCTATGCCCTAATGACTAGTGACGAGATAGAAGGTACATTTAAAAGGTCGGCATCACCTCACAGTCACATGGTTATCTTAATATATACCTGACATGCAAAGTAAAGAATCTTAACTTTTTTTATCAACTTATGAGGACCATTGGGAAATTAGTCAGGTGCCGACCCGGCTTCGTGCTGAATCCGTGCTGAACGACATCCGGGCCATTGATTGAATATGGCCCACATATAGACGGTGAGGATGTAATTTCAACGGGGGCCCGCTTTTAAGGGGTAGAATGGGGTTTTCGCACCTAATGAAATTAATGAGCGGGAAAATCAGACGGCGTGTATCTGTAACTGTGCAGACATGGGCAACCGTGCCGCCGTCGCTTCGCGTCGTTTCAATTGTTACTTTTCAACTTATATATAACACTTTTACGGATTTGCAGGAGAGAGGTAACGGATATCGAAATTCATTCTATCTGCACGCAGCTTTTACTCTCGTTTAAAGTATCCCTCTCTCTGTCTAACCGTAATAGAAACAAAGTGCTATCGTAGTGGTCATAGATATTCGTAACACTTTTGATAGGAAACACTGAGTCTCGTAACACCAGAAAAGTAAATTCGTAATATTTTTCAAATGGAAGGGCAGGATGAGCGAAATCAACTGCAGCAACAAGTGCTACCCAGTCGTACACAAAGTCGGTGCAGCCCGTCGAGGATGCGCCAATGGTGGGATGCTGGTACCCCCGCTCGGAAAAAATTGGTGGAAACAAGGGGGTTAGGGTTTGTACAACACCTTAATGTGACAAATTTCAAGTCAGGACAACTGATTTGGCTGATTAATCACTTCGATTTTACAAACCTAATCCTCACTGTGCGGCCTGGTGCCCAGATCACCCTGACCGAGGATCATATTCAAAGGATATATCACTTACCAAGGGGTCATGCATCCGTTTTCGATCAGTTGAACTACACTACGGAAGAGGTGAGAGTCTGGACCCGCCATCTAGGAATTCAGAGAGGTAATGCGACATCCTGTCAGTTGGGTGTGCTCGAACATCAGTTGTCGATCAAAACAGACGACGAGAAGTGGTTCTCGTTGTTTTACTTGGTTTTGCTGGGAAATATGTTCCACCCAAAATCCAGCCAGAAGGTCCTGCATCAATACTTGGATGTTATATTCGGTCGAAGAGCACATAGGTTCGAAGAGTACAACTGGTGCGCGTTCTTGTTGGAGGTATACCGTCAAGTAGGACGGACGGACAAAGGATACATCGAGGCATATATGTGTCTACTGATGGTTAGATTAAATAAGTGTTACTTATTATGGATGGAAATATTACGTTTTAAGTTTTTTAGTACTACGTTTATTAATTTTTGCTTCGTCATTGTTTGTTCGTAAAAATAGTTGTTCTATCTTGACATGGTGGGACTAGACGGTGACTCTATCCCGAGAATCAGACCTACGGTCATTAACTGGACCCAGAGGGCTGTCAATGCCCAGACTACAAGGTTGGAGGCGAACGGGGGTCTCAGCACAGGCACCATTATTCAATGGCAGCCAGAGGAAGAGGAATCTACGGCCATTGGCTCCCGAGTCGTCAATGCCGACATTAGGCAGTACTTGACGCAGGACGACAGCCCTGTGAATGTAAATGCACCTCGGAGGCCATCGGTTGGCAAAGGTCAGTTGGTGTTGTTACAGAAGGAGAAAGAGAAAAAGGAAAGAGGTGTGAAGAATAAGAAGCAGGAGGCAGGGTCTAAGTCGAAGCTTAATCCGGAGGATATCTACCCATCAGCCATGCCATTCACCAGACTAGACATCGATCATATGTCCCTGGACGAGGTAAGACTCTATATAATGCATGTATTACGGACAAAATGTTAACTGGTAAGTGTTACAAATTCCTGATAAAACATGTGTTCGTAACACATGTTGGCATGTTTAGTAATACTTTTTATCACTTTGTAATACTTTTTCTCACTTTGTAATACTTTTTATCACTTTGTAATACTTTCTTACCTTTCACGTGATACTTTTTTGTATCTATAAACCCTCGTACAGGTAGAGGAGAGGAGGGAATGGTTGAATACCTACATCCATTTCCACAGGGGTGCACTTGCCACTCTGTTGGATATGAAGCAGCAATGTGATGATCGCATCGCAGGTGATCAAGAGCGCAGCTTATCTGTTGAGCGTCGAATGATTTCCGAAGACCTCGCTTTGGCAAGCTACACAGATGCAGAAATCAACCAGGCTTTGGCTAAGATGGAGGGTAGTAAGAAGAAGAAGCAAAAGGTACCCGATGCAGATATTACCAAGGAGAGGCCCGTCTTGGTATCTTCACCCCACAAGTCTGGGCAGAAGAGGAAGAGGCTGACCAAAGGTGGTCAGTTGGTTCGGGGGGATCGGGGTGAGCCGCCGCTGCAAAAGCAGAAGGCACCAAGGAATGCTGTGCCAATTAGTCAGGAGATGCCTGAGAAGTCCTCAAGGCAGGAGGTGCCAAGGAGGGAGGTTCCAAGGAAGAAGGTGCAAAGGAAGGAGGTGGCAAGGGTGGAGGTGCCAAGGAAAGAGGATAATGCCAAGGAAGGAGGCGACACTTCAGTACCTCAGAACCTAATCGAGAAGGAGGAGGTGGTTCAGAAGGTTGATGAAGTCGCCGGGGGGCAGGAGAATTTGGTAAAACATGGCAACGATGGAGATAAGGAGGGAGATGTACAAGGTGAAATTCTTGATTTCACCCTTGCAGCAGATATTGGCAAGTCTATTATCGAAAGGACAGCTGATGAGGAACAGGAGAGTTCTTCTCAGCAACAAGAAGAACTGCCAATTTCTGTTCTCCTAGATGACAAACTGAAGAAGTCGGACAAGGTAGTTGCCGAGGGTATAGTTGGGGAAAAAAAATCTCGTATAGGTTTATGCACACTTTCGTTTTATGTGTTAATTGATTTAGTTATACCTTTTCACCCCCTTCGTATCTTCTGGGTGGGTGTTTCGTATATGTTGGACAAATGTGGGTCTGCTCCACATGGGTTTCATAACTGATTCAACTTAATTTATTTATTAAGTGTAAATTTAAGAATAATTTTTTATTTACCCCCATTAATGTTTTTTCATTGTTAAATATTTTTTTAATATTAAGAGTTGTAATTTTTAATATTTTGTTCACAGGTGAACAAGAGCAAGAAGGTTAGGTCAGCTTCAAAAAGGAACAAGGCGAAGTCCAAGTATGTCAAGTCTCCCTACGAAGCGCAGAAATACACTAAAATAAGTTTTAAGAAATCAGCGGCTGTTAATGAAGGATTCGAACAAACGCCAGATGTACTTAGTCTCGTAACACATATTATTTTATTTCGTAATCTATTTTTGTAACATTCGTTATACTTTCGTGAACGCAGGATCAACAACTGATAAAGTATTCCCCCGGTCCTATCACGCAGGAAATGGTCGCGATTGTGGATAAAATCGACGCATACAACACAGATGTATGGGCAGACACTGAGAGGTGCCAGACGCTCACAATGTACATGTGGAATGCTGATTTCGACCAGTGAGTTATCACTAATCACTTCCTTTCGTTTTTGATTCATTATGAATTCGTATTACTTTACGGTTAGTACGTATTAATTGGTTTTGCATGTATATCGTCATTCAGGGGCGAGGTTCTTTTCTATAGCAAACATGATATTGGAAGGTTGACCAGGGAAGAGTTCATGACATGCAGACCGGGCTTCATGCTGTCTGATTTTTTTATTGACACGTATGAACAGTGCACAAATATTTTATTCAAGCAAACCGGGTTCTGTGATAGGTTCATTTTCGGAATGGAGTGCGCTGTAAGTGTTCTGTTATTTATGTCGTTTAGTTAAATAATTACTTAACATATAAATTGAACTAATATTTTGGTGTGTTTGTGTCCCATAGTCAATGTGCTCCAATAAGGCATTTAACCTCACTGAAGCCTTAGAATACATTCAAGGGAAGGATTGGACCACCGATATGGAATGGGAAAAGGTTGACTATGTAAGTAATACTAATTATTAAATAACGTTATTTTCGTATAATATTTTTTTGCATCTCGTATATGTTTTTATGGTATACGTTAACGTATTTGCACAATTTCGTGACACTTTATTACAGTGGTTCTTCCCGATGTGTCACGAAGAACACTTTGTTGTGTTCTGTGTTAATCTGAAGAATCGGTGTGGTGACTATCTTGATAGCTTAGACCGTGCAGTAGTCCCAGAGATATACATGCGGACATCAAGGAACATCATGGAGTTGGCCAACAATCTAATCCCCATGTTCCGTTCTAATCTTCCACCAGAGCCAATCGATGTGAATAAATGGGTTAACCATCGCAGTATAAGACAGCCAGATAGTAGTTCCTGTGGCATTTTTGCGTTGAACTTGTTGGAGATATGGGAAGGAGCAGTGACGTCTGACATCTTAAATTGGTTAGATCCAGAGGTGATTGAGAGGAGGAGGCAGGAAGTTTGTCTACTTTTGTTAATTTCCCCTTTCAACGTCATTGGTGATCAAGTGCTGAAGAAGGCATATGAGGAAGCTAGGAAGATTAATGGGGGATAGGGATGGGGGAAGGAATGTGAGCTTAATACCCTTCACGGTGATACGTAACATATGAGTTACGCATCAGAGTGAAGAGTAATGCTTATTTTTGGATTTAGTAGTACATACAACTTAGATTTGTTGTACTAGTTTTTGAATTTAGTAATACATATAATGTAATTCGTAATTATTTTGCATTCAATTCGTAACACATAACCACAATGTTCATAACATAATATCTCTTACATAAACCAAAACACCATCATTGTTTTTGCTAACCTGAGTCACCATTAATTCTCCCCTCAAGCCAAGCATTGATCTCTCTTCTAACCGTTGAACTCCGTTCTATGGCTATATCAACAAGGTCAGATGTTGTTATTGCCTGTATGAAGAGTCATAATAAATATGGAGGATTCATCCCTATATAATTACCCAAAAGAACTTACAAAAAAAAATTAAAAGTTTTTTTACCTGTTGTCCCGGCCACGTTGTGGGCGAGTTTGGGGTCACATTGATCTGATGTTCAGCTTCATCATAATCGTTGTTAGCTGTCTGCACGCACCACATGAACATGCTGCATCTTTCAGCTTCTGGTTTCTGGCATCCCAGATAGAAGCGATACGGAGAAGTAATCATCGGACGGTTAACCTGATAAATGTAACAGGGGAGATTGCAGCTACAGTATGGGATGTAGCTTGGCATTTTTTGTTTTGGGATTTTGGAATGGAGATAAGAGGATATGGACCCAAGAGAGATTGATTTAATATGTGTTGGGTTGGGGTCGTTGGGGTTACAAGTTAATTTAATGCTGGTTTTTGGGAAATTGTGTAGTTACCCAAACATCAGTTTGACTTGCATTAATTACGTGTTGAAGGTATCACAAATAAGATCTAACGTAATTCAATCCGTGCCCAATCGTAACACTTAAAAACTTAATAATATATACTATATAAGAATATACGTACTACGTAGGAAACGTATTCGTTACACTTATCCAAGAAACATAAGAAACAACCCCCATATGTCAAGATTTAGTTCAACCTCATGTTCCTAAGTTGGCCCTCTAGGAATTCCACCCTTGATTGAAGACTTTGAAACTTCATCCAGCAGGTCTAGAGTTCATAACTCATGCAAAATAGGTCCCGGAGAATACCTGACTAGTTGTTGGTCCTGTGTGCATGAAAGTATAACGAACGGTATAGACATCGATTACGAATTCAAATATAATGCATTACGAAAATAATGCAAATGGAGTAATGTATTACGAATAATAGTTTTATGTTATTTTTCAAATGGGAAGATGATAGTATACAATATATATACCTGTCCCCCCGAGCTCTCTCCGCTGTTAGTTGAGGTTGTCATTTCATCTTGTGTATGAGCCATCTTTGCTACGATATTGGCATGAGGTAGATTGTACATTTGCGCGACTTCCTCATTTTGACTCCTGTCCATCTCCATACACCAGACGAACATTTTGCATCTCTGACCTGGTTTTTTCTGGCAACCTAGAAAGTACATGAACGGAGAAGATATCGTCGGCCGTTCAACAGAATAGATGTAAGCGGGTAGGTTGCATTTACAGTGGGGGATAAGTGGCGGCATGTTTTTTTTTTCAGATCTGGGGTGAATTTCGATGTCTGGTTCCGGAAACGATGAGTGAGAAAGAATTATTTATACTAAGCTTTTAGGTAAATTTATAATTCAATGCTTTTTGGGTGGTTGGGGTTGAAAAGTAAATATTACAAAATTTTAGATTTACAGATACGTGTAATAAAATGTAATATTTCATACACATACTAAAGTAAATATTACGAGTGACAATGTAAATATTACAAAAACCACAGTTAACAGACACTAGTATTACGATTATTTGTAATTACATTTTCTGTTAAAGGCGAAGGTCATTCCCACCCATTTCGTGGTTCCGAAAAATTACATTTTTGTCCTTTCAAACGGAGTGCAAGAATGCATTCCGGTCCCTTTGAGATACGTGCCTTTTCTTTGGTTTGTAAGTCTCTGTTCTTTTCTTTATTTTTTTTGGTGCTTGACAAGGACTTCTTTTTGACATTCGTTTATGTTGATTACAGTGCTTAGCTTCTTCTCCAGGTCAATTATGCACTGTATAGCTGTAGCAGTCTTGGCTGTATCTCCATTAACCTGAATAGTAGTATTTTGAAGACATGTTAAGTATTACGGATTTGTAAAGTACCATCTACGTAATGTTCATTTAATATACAATAGAGAAGTACCGTAGACTTAAGCTTAGCCATCGCAGTAATTAACTCCGACATTTGGGCAACATCTGGGTGGGATACTTCTGGGATAGTGTATGCAATGCACAACCGATCCTTTGTTGTCCGACAATACCTATACGAATCATAATATATTGTATCACTAAAAGCCAGGGAACATATTACGGAATACATAGATAGATATTACTAAATTTGATGAAAAGTTATACGTATAACGCAAGCAAGTGTTCACCTTTGTAGGATCAAAGTTTTAGGTATATGCAGGAGCAAATGATTACCGTTACTACCCAGCACCTCTCTGAATCGTATTATATGTCTGCACATCAAGCCCTCCATTTCAAACATGTGACACCTACAGACTATGCTTGAACAATCTCGTGTGCATGTCACGATTCTTTCATCAGTTTTTGACCCATTAACATCCTGCTTGAACACGTTGAATGTCATCACACCAGCATTTGTTTTTTCTTCCAACGCTAGCACGCCGTAGGCTAAAGTCTGCTCGTATTCAGACAACCACTTTTTAAACATTTTTGGGGTGTACTCTTTAGCTAGTTATTTTGTCAGTTCGCTGTGCTCAAACCTGTCCAACGTAGAGTAATAGAAAGTGTTACGTATATTGAAGATATAGATTACTTTTCAAGCTATAATGAATTACAAACAGTTTAAAAACTAGTACGGAATTCAAGCAAAATATTATGTATTTTTTTAAAGTGTTACGTTTTGTAAGATAAAATAAAACGTATTACTTATAAAATATTACGAAATATAATAAAGTGTTACTTCTAGTATCACCTATTGAACGGTTTTGATGTTTTCATTTTGAAGTCCCGTTTCAATTCCTCCTCTCTTTTGTTCTCCACTAGTCTGCTGAACTACTGAAAAAATTCCTCCAGAGATAGGTTTGGTGCCAGGTAGTGCCTCATGTTACTGTTGCAAGTTTCACTTAATTGTGAGCTACGCATGCCACAGGTGAAATGTGATTGCATTCACGCTCTAGACCACTGTGTCCTTTTTTGGTAGATCTGAGTGAGCCATGGGTGTCCTTCTGGTTCACGATCAGGGAAGCATTTTTTTTTCATAAGACCCCAGTGGACATCAAACTCAGCCTCAGTGTCAACCCCAAACATCAGGTAGCTAAGTTCAGCTACGAATACCTGATATCAATAAAGCTGTTATGTTACACATGGCAGTGTGAAGCATAACAAGGAAAAAAGTGTCACGTAAGATGATTTATATATTACGTAAGTGGCTAAAGTGTCACGTTTTTAAATCTTTAATAAAACGTATATTGTATGAAATATTACGAAAGCTAATAAAGTGTTACGTTTTTTATGCTTAAGTAAAACGTATCTCATATAAACACCCCATGTTGTGGTACCTTGTCACAGAGTGATCCAAGTTCCTGGCAGCATTATTGAGGATGTGGAATGTACATAGACCATGGTATGTAACCGGCATTGGATATATGGCCCTAATACCGGCGGCAATCGCAGCTGCTTGGTCGGTGAAGATACTGGTTGGTTTCTTTCCCCCCATGCATTTGCCAAACATTTGGAACAACCATTCGAAAGTAGCTGACGTCTCGTCAAACAAAAGAGCAGCACCGAATATCACCATATCTCTATGGTGGTTGTACCTGACGAATAAAGCTGTTACGTTACACATGGCAGTGTGAAAAGTGTTACGTTTTTTACAGATACGTGTAAAATGTAATACATTTAAAATATTACGAAATCTAATAAAGTATTACGTCTGATAACCTTAAATAAAACGTAACAGTTTTGAAATATTACGAAGGGTTATAAAGTGTTACGTTTTTATATATTAAATAAAACGTATTACGAATTAGAGAGTATTACCTAAGGGCCTGTAGTCTTTGTTTGTTCTGTAAGTGGTGTCGAAACTGATTGAGTCCCCAAACACAGAGAATTCTTCACGCATCCTATTGTCTGCCCAAAAGACACTCAAGATTTCATTGCAATTGTCTTCCTGAAGCTCATAGAAGAAATTTTTTTCCTCTCTTGATCGAACTCTAAAATAGCGCTGCAGTGATGATCCTTCAGCGGTGCTCAATGCAGAGTCTGGTCTTTCCCTGTTGTGGTTACGGAGATCTTCGTATAAGAAACCCACATGTTTGGCCCCCCTGCCATTTGCCTCATTATGTCGAAAGATTTACGGGAAGTCACCCCAGCCAGTTTGTGTATGAGGGCAAGGTGTGCATTTGTTCGGTTCACACTTCTGTTTGACCGGAAAAGATGTGCATATTTTTCTGGGAGCGATTCATGCGGTGCATGAGTTTTTATCCAGTAGTATATGTAATACTTTTTGAGAGATTTGTCCCATTTCATTTTTATTTCCGCCTCACAACCTAGTCGTTCATCAGGTCTATTCCGCTTATTGTTTGTCTTCCCTTTTGTTTTTTGGCCTTCGTGCGTACAAACGAACATAAGGTATCTACATGGGGGCTCTCCATCGGTGGCTGTTTCTCCAAGAGTCGGAGTTAATTTATATTTTTTCTGGTACCTTATTCTGATACCAAAACCAGCCAGATGAGCGTAATCCTCGTAGAAATGATACGCTTCTTGCATGTTGTCAAATATTGGGAGCGCGTCTCCTACGAATGTGAGGTTAAAGTGTATCTCAGGTTAAAGCTGTTACGAGATAAAAAAATAAGTACAACGTACAAACAGCAATTTATATACGAAATGTTTTTAAAAGGTATACGAAGGAAGTCATATATATTACAAAGTCAAAGGTAAGGTATTACGTAAGGTAAGTGTTATTACATATGGTACAACGACAATTATGTACATAGTTTTATCATATACGTGTAACTGACCCTGATCAGCCACCTCATTCAACTCCACTCCCTCGTTCAAACCCAACGTTGTTGGAGATTCTCCTGCAATACAAGGTATTAATTAATACGAAATATTTTACAATATATTACGAATGAACGTATAAAATGTTAAGTGATACCTGCACGTGGTACGGACGTTTCATTTAGATCTATACGCATATCTGTGGATCCCCCCTCGATTCCTGCATTTTTAGGAAAACGTGTGAAAAAACATGAAGGTATACGTTAGGAAAAACATGAACGTATGAATTATTACGAAAGATAAAAGAATATATTACGAATCTATCATACTGACACCACATGCAGAATATATCATACGAACGGACGCAGAAAATGTTACGTAATACCTGCACTAGGTACCAACATTTCATTAAGATCAATAGGCATATTTCTGGATCCCACCTCGATTCCTGCATTTGTTTCAGAATGTATTTAAGCATGTAAACGTTGTGGAAAGTGTACGCAGGAAAACGTATAACGTAAAGGTTGCACAACGTAGTACCTGAATGAGTGGTTGAAACGTCAACAACTGCAAAAGATTACGAAAGAGACGTAAGGCAAGGAAACATATTACGAATGAACAAAAACATTACGGATGCTTTATACAAATACGAACGGTATTACGAAATATTACGAAAGATAAAAGAATATATTACGAATCTATCATACTGACACCACATGCAGAATATATCATACGAACGGACGCAGAAAATGTTACGTAATACCTGCACTAGGTACCAACATTTCATTAAGATCAATAGGCATATTTCTGGATCCCACCTCGATTCCTGCATTTGTTCAGAATGTATTTAAGCATGTAAACGTTTTGGAAAGTGTACGCAGGGAAACGTATAACGTAAAGGTTGCACTACGTAGTACCTGAAAGAGTGGTTGAAACGTCAACGACTGCAAAAGATTACGAAAGAGACGTAAGGCAAGGAAACATATTACGAATGAACAAAAACATTACGGATGCTTTATACAAATACGAACGGTATTACGAAATAACACGAGTACCTTCACGTGCCAGTGACATTTTGTTACGTGAGAGAGAAACGAGGAGCGAGAAAATAGGAGCGAGAATTTTGGAGCGAGAAAATTATGAATTTTAATGCGCCGGGAACTGCTTTTATAGGGTTCTAATTTTCTCTCTCCTGTCAAATCACCAATTCAAAAATTTCAAATTAGGCGGGAAAATATTACGAATCAGGAAATGACCGAAACAACCCTCGCGCGTTACATTTGCCCGTCACCGTTCGATTCATCGGACGGCTTATATTGCGTTCAGCACGGTGCTGAATACACCTATTCAGCATAGTACTATTAGCCGGACCATCGACCATCAAATCGTCGTACCTTATGCTTTGGAATTATCTCATACAATATGAAGACCCCTTTGTGTTTCAACATTTATATACTCTCGTCGCACTTAGCAGACAAAAAAAGGACATGCCTTGCAATGCCACATTCATTGGCATATGGGTGGAAGGAAGTACGTTGAATGGGTTAATCAAACTATTCATTCATCTTTTGTCGTTTCCAGAGGACCGATGGTCTTGGATCTATGTTGGGATTTGAGATCCCCACATACAGGGCGGGATCCAGGATTGAATCATGCACTGAGCCAAAATTGAAGGAAATTTTTTCTAATATATCATTGAAATCACTCAAAATCGCATCTAAACTATAATTTTCTAGTATATCACACTTAACATATATGATTAAAGGGTTAATACACCTTTTTACCCCTCTACTATGCAAAGTTAACAAACATACCCTTTTACTATTTTCTAACCGATTTAACATCCTCTACTTTGAAAACTTTAACAAATATGCCCTCTGTTTAATTTTTCATCTATTTCCATCCGATGTGTTCATTGTACGTGTCACGTCATATTATATGTACACCTTATCGCTTTTTGGAATGTTCACAATCAAAAATTATTTAAATTAGAAAGAAAAATAAAAAATAATACCACAAACGGCTCCATGCATAATAGTGCTTATAATGTGCTTTTTCTTTATCTTTTCTTTTTAATTTAAATATTTTCACCTTGTGGACATCCCAATTAGCGATGTTGTGGACAAATAATATGACGTAGAACGTATAATCAACTCATTAGACGAAAAATAGATGAAAAGATAAATGGAGGGGCATATTTGTTAAACTTTTCAAAGTAGAGGGTGCTAAATCGGTTAGAAAATAGTAAAAGGATATGTTTGTTAACTTTGTATAGTAGAGGGGCAAAAAGGTGTATTAACCCATGATTAAACGATCAAATATTGCGTAGCCTAGTCACCAATATCTTCATCGCCGAAAATAGGTGTTCACCTGTAGCAGTAGAGATCGGAACAATCAAAACAAGACAAATAAGTCGATCCACAAGATAAATTGACTTAATTACGTTTTGTTTATGATTAAATTAAACAATATTTTAGGTTTTAGACTTTTACCTTTCAAGTTAGAGGAAAAATAAATAAAATAAAAAGATATTGCAATGGGAAGGTTTGAACCTGGAAACTCTTGGAATTAATCTAACAGTCTAACCATTACACCATATGCCAATTCTTGGAATTATTCTAACAGTCTAACCATTACAACATATCTCTGTCACTAAATATATACTCAATTTTCAAGGACGAGACCATAAGGGGGTGAGCCGGGGCTCACCCGGGCACCCCCCTAGATCCGCCCCTGCCCACATAACGTTGTTTTCTACACCCTGTTGAATATAAGAAGACTCCTGAAGGGTTTAAGCGGCCGTACTGCGCATTGGCAAAGTTAGGGGTTATCTTGGGTCTAGGTCCAGAGTTTCCTAGATTCAAATGGCTAAAATATAGGTATTTTTCGTATAAAAAAATTTAAGTCCACTGTATTTTATGTATCGGGCACAGAGTCTACTACCATTCTCGCTTCGCCACTGATACTGTGTTCTTATGGAAGTTACCTTGATACTTGCATGTTCATTCAACCATCAACAGTAGGATGGCTTCAGCCTCCAAGTTAAGTTATTTGATGGGCGATGGAAGATTACAATACTGATTGATTGTAGCAAGTGATGATGCATAACTTATGTGGAACAATTTGATTATTGAACAAATAATTGGACAAAAATTATATACTTCTTTTTCAATTTAAAAGAAAAATAATTTAAGAGATAAAAAGGTGCTACACCCAGCATCCCGTCGCAAATAGTGGTGTGGCAAATAGTATTTGCTACTGCAAATTACTACATGAAATAGTGATTGCCGTAGCAAATACTAACTATTTGCTACTGCATTTTCATGCCGTTGTAATTTTGCAGTAGCTAAAGGTCAATTTTTTGTAGTGAAATAGTAAATGAGCATGTTTGTTAACTTTGCATAGTAGATTGATAAAAAGGTGTATTAACCCTATTATATTCTTGAAGGATACTATTACAATTAAACTATAAGAGCTAATTTCCGATTATTTAATTCACTTGTTCATGAAAAAATGAAAAATGATTTGATTAATAGAGTTGTGAGTATGGAGTAACGAGAAAATATCATATTGAATATAAAATTGAGTCCAAGGCCATGGGTTAATGGAAGCTCTGTCGGTGGAGTGGATTTGTTGTAAGTAAAACGGGTGAAAGGTATTTGTGGCCCCAAATAAATAGGCATTTCATTTTCGGAGTCTTTTAATTTAATGTATAGATAGCATAGCATGTCCAAGTCCAGCTGCATGATTATAAAATGAGAGCCCATCTCATCCGACGAGTGAGTGAGTGAGTGAACTGTGAACCCATCCCCCTTCTCTTTTGGGCTCCATCCTACCGACCCTCTCGAGCCATAATATATGTCAAAAACCAAATTAATATTTACTATTTCTTCCTACCATTCCTAATAAACCAATTTACTACTCTTATTACATCAATCTGATATTTGAAATTGCATGGAAGTTGTTCATCGGGTTTAAATATTTTTTATTCAAATATGATTCAAATAATTTTATAACTAGTTACAAGAATTAAATTTTTTTTTAAATGGTCTCGTAACTAGTTCTTAATTTTTTTTTACAAAAATTGTTTTTTGTAACTAATTATAAAATAGGATAATAGGCCGGGAGGCCCCTGTACTATTGAAAGATAACAACAGACCATCCTACTATTAATTGCACAAAAAAGCCCATCTACTTAGAACATATAACAAAGGGTTTATACCCCTTTTTGCCCCTGTACTATGCAAAGTTTACAAACCTACCCCTGTACTATTTCACAACCGAATTAGCACCCTATACTTTGACGCGTTTAACAAATTCGCCCCTCTGTTTAAATTCTGGTCGACTTTCTATTATAGTTGTTGACTGTAAGTACCACGTGGGATTATTTGTCCACCTAATTGATGACTTGAAAATCCACTAACTTCTAACACTTCAATTAAAAACCCTATTATAAAAAAAAATTTAAAACAGCTAAACAAGGAAGCTGTATTCCTCGGCTCCTTTCCGTTCTACGATCTATGCTATATTTTCATCCTCTCTCACAATCTTTCACTATTCTTCCCGTCTGGAGTTGAAATCAAAGCTATGAGAGGAAGGTTTATTTTGAAATCGAAGCTATTAGCTCCCTACCTCTGAAGATAACAAAAGCTCTCATCAGTTAGGGTAAGCCACGAATCTTGAATCTGAGTTGAGGTTTTTCTCTAAACATTATTTCTAGAGTTGTAATTCCTCAATAGATTTACGATTCCTTCTTCCTTTCTGTCATGCTCAACCAATATGTTCCGATCTTTCATCATGTTCAAATTTAGGGTTTTTTAGGAGTTCAGTTGATTGTGGAGGCAAATGTCTGCATCATCGAGCAATTCAGCTAATGTAGAAGGAAGATTGAATGGTCGATTTGATTATGAACCATCTGTGTATTTCAATTGTGGGTTGTCGGTCAAATGATTGTACTCGTAGACGCCAAAAACCCAGGTAGAAGGTTTTATTGGTGCCAAAATGACAGGGTAAATGCAGTTCTTTTGATGATACCTTCATGTCATTCTGGTGGAGTGGTTATGTGTAGTTTGGTGTCTGTTATTTTCAGTTCCATGGTTGTACATTTTTCAGGTGGCATGATCCTCAGATAAACCACCAGGAGTACAAAGAAGTCATTTGTAGTCTTCATAAAGAAGTTCTTGCGTTACGAGTTGATAAAGACAGACTGCATAGGTTATTGGCCATTTAAGCTTACACTTCGCACATGAAATTTGTGGATGAAGAAAGAAAGCCAGCAGAGTCAGACACTTTACCACATGAATTCGTGGATATTTCGCCTTTCTTTAATGGCATGTTTTCTCAACGCCTCATGATGTGACTATATTTGGTGAATTTTAAGCCTTTGATTAGCCTAAGGATTTCCCATGTTTGATCTCATTTTGCTATGATTTATATGCTTTTATTGAAGTTTTATGCAAAGTGCTATCTTGTTGTCCGGTTGCCACTTTGAGGCCAATTCTACGTCTTTTAGAATTTTTTTCTTTGCATTTTCAGTTCTTGGAATTGAAGTACTGGTGACAAGGAGCACGTAGGATCAAACGGGAGGTCAATCGGAGCTAGGACGGAGGAGATATGACCGTTTCAAAATCGGGAAAAATGCACAACATTTCTTAAGGAGTTTTCGGCGAGAACTCTAAGTTCTCGACCGAAAACCTTAAGCAGAAGGCAGACTTCCGATATAAGAAGAAATTTTCGGTGAAAATAGTTCAAAGTTTTCGCCGAAAATCTGTGAAGAAAAGCCCAGCCGTTCGGTGTTTTTCAAAGACATTTTCGGCGAAAATCTTATAGAATTTTCGCCGAAAATACTAGGCAATTCCGGCGTGCTATTTAAAGGAGAAGCGGACAAAAATTAAGGGATGGGAATTCATTAATTTTTAGAACAACACTTCTTCAAAACTCTTTTCTCTCAACTTCTTAAATACTCTCCCCTCATCTCCAATCCACAACCCTAGAGCAAGGTGCAAATCAAAGTAGATGAGCTTGGATTGAAGTCCACAACCTTGGAAGAGGAGCTTGCAAGAGGAGGATTGCCATGGTGTTCTTGGTGATCATCTTTCTTTCTCTTTCCTTCATTTCCTTGGCCATGTGTGGCTGATTTCTTAGGTTTCCTTGGATTGGTAGATTAGTTGTGCTAGGATAGAGGTTGATTGTACAAATATGCCATGATTGATCTTGGATTGTAAGAGAATGGTCTCTAGACTTGTTGTTAATTCCATTGATGGCTATGGCTTGATTGGTCTATTATTTGTGATGTAATGCATGAGAGTGTTTAGATTACATGGATTGTAGGTCTAGGGATTGAAGGGAGTGTGTTCTAAGAGATTAGATCATCTCAATTCAACCATAGTTGCATGATTTCTCACTTGTGCATTTTATCGAACACTTAACGTGCATTAGGTTTTTTCATTCAATTGAACTTTGATTAGTCTTTTGATGATTCTCTTAGTGTTAGGACATTGACATGAGAGTGTGGTGTCTATCCTAGTGGTCATAGAGTCATAGGAGAGGGTTTTGTAGTTTGGCATTTCAACAAACACCTTTAATGCATCCTTAGTCACTTAGCTTGAGAGCGAGAGCCTAGGTTGAGTGGTTTTAGGATAGGGATTTAGTGCGACGAGAGTGCATTGAGTCTATAGAAGGGATTTGCATGGTCATTTGATTGCATCCTCGATCATGTTTGGCTTGTTTGTGCATGTTCCTCTTGAGCATGATGAACCTATCTTTCCAAGTGAGCCTCCTTTACCTTTGATTTGCACCGTTTTGTTTTGCTTTCTTATTAGTTTCCTTTATGCTTTTGTTTCTTTTTCAAACTAAAACTCATTTTAAATGAATAGACCGTCCATGAACCGTGTGAGTATTAGCCATTGAGAGAGCCCTCGTGGAATACGACCTTGTATGTTGTGAGTTAAATCTCGCACATCAAGTTTTTGGCGCCGTTGCCGGGGACCTTTCTCAATCCTTTGAAAGCATTTAGTAGTGGACCGTTCTATTCACTTCCTTCCGTTTTAGTTTTGCTTCTTTGTTATTTCTTTTTGTGGTGTTGTTATCCCGCATTGTTGTACTACTTGGTTGTGTTTGTTGTGCGTGTTTGTAGGCCCCTTATCCACCTATCTAGTTCATGGGAGCAAGTTTGCAAGTAAGATGAACTCGTGGAATTGAGGTAATGGTTATGGTACCTATCAGGGGTGGAATCCATCTCCTAACCCATACTATGGTCATCCTATTTCATCCAACTACTACCAAGAAACTTGTGAGGGAGATAGCCAATGGTGGGGTCAAGAACAACAAGCTTCAACACCCATGTGGAATGAGCAATGTCCATATCCATCTCCACCCTACCATCAAGTCTTGCCGGAGTATTATCAAGAGGATTTCACAAGTCATGAACAACATTCTCAACCGCCTTCCATGCTAGAGGAGCTCTTTAAGATGGTTGAAGAAAGCAAACGTCCTCTAGAGGAGTTCACAAGCTATGAGCAACCCTCTCAACCTTCTTCTATGCTAGAGGAGCTCTTGAAAATGGTGAAGGAAAGTGAGCGTCCTCGAAAGGAGTTTGTAAGCTATGATGAACCTTCTCCACCTCTTCCCACGCTCGAGGAAGCTTTGAAGATTGCGGATGACAATGCGAACCAACTTAATTGCTTAGCTCAAGGCATGACACTCATCAATGAAGCTCTAGAGGATGAACAACATTCTCCACCTTCCTCCACAATTGAGGAGATGTTGCAAATGGCGGAAGATAATGCAGCTCGGTTGGATCGTTTAACTCAAAGTGTGAAGCTCATCTCCGACACCTTTGAACCGGAAATGCTAGTCATGGAGGAAGAAGAAGGTGAGTCTCCCCAAGAGGAATTTGTGAGTCATGAGAAACCTCTTCCACCTCCTTTCATGCTAGAGCTCTTGGAAATTGCGGAGGATAATGCAAACCGAGTTAACCGCTTATCCCAAAGCATAGAGCTCGTCACGAAGATTCTTGAGAATGAACGCCATCTCAATCATGTGGAGCAAGTTTATGATGATGAAGATGACATTTGTGAATCCGAAGAGCTTGACACGGAGGAAGATTTGGTAGTGAGGAGATTGAAGTGCATGTTTTTCCCATGGAAACACCAAGTAACGATGATGTGAGGATAAAAGAATCAAAGAGACTTGAGGATGATGACCCTTTAGAGGAGGTGAGAGATGATTTGGAGACGCTTCAAGAAGAGGTGACACCGAGAGTGGAGCACGAAAGTGAACAACACCACTCTATTGTGGTCCCACCAAGGATTGTGAGTGCTCTTCAATCTTCTTGCTTGATCATGAAGTACTTGTGTCAAGAGACGGACACAAGCTTCATAACCCCCCCTAAGGTGATAATGGAAGAGGAGTCGCCCATCTTTGAACCGGAAGACTCTTCGAGTGGCATCACCAACTTGGAGACGATGGAGCTCAATGGTGGCCCCCTACCATACATTCTTCCTCAAACTCCTAAACTCAATGGTAGAAGGCCATGGCAAGGTAACAATTGGAACTCAAGCTTAGCTCATTGGTCATTCTACCATTTGCTTCTATTGCTACTTGGAGCTCAAACTTTATCATGGAAGAAGTTACTTGACCTCAAAGAGGTACTAAGTTGGGCACCCTAACACAGGTATCGTCGAGCTTAAGACGGTAACCAAGCGCTTCTTGGGAGGCACCCCATGTTATCTTTAATTTTTCGCTTTTAATTGTTCTTTGAGGTTTTTGTGTTGTTTTAGCTTTTTGAATAAGGTTTGACAAGCATTTTGGATCACTCTTCACCAAGGATCATCATGGAACTCTTTTCCCTCTATTACGCCATATGCTCCTCTCTACTAACGCGATAACTTCGTTCCACCTTACCCTCTCTCTCTTGATCATTGAGGACAATGCTCATGTTAGTCGTAGGGGAGTTTGAGGTTTGGTGTGATTATTTGTCGGTAGAAGTCTAAGGCTATGCTTTGATGAGTTGCATGATCTTAATTGAATGTCAATTTCCTCTATTGTAGAATCATTCGGTTCTTGACTTTTGGTGTTTAATTGACTTCAAGCTTTCATAATGACGTTTAGACTGTCCCACTTAGAACCTATAACCAGCATGTTAGAGCTAATATCAAATGAGTCTAGGCCAGAACAGAGAATTTATCACTCTTGTATGTTGGTTGATTGGTTTGATACGTGTTTTTGTATCACTCGATAACACCGGTCTAAGATGATGAAGGCAGTCAGAATTTCTTCCCCTTTTCCATGTTCTTCTTTCCCTTTTTGATTTCTCGTGATTGTGGCTTGAGATTAGATGGAATCCAATTCGAAATCTTGTGTTGAAGTTGTAAGGGGCTAAGGATCAAGTGGCTAATTTGGAAAGAAAATGTTCAAAAGAAAAGAAAAGAAAAGAAAAGCTAAGCTAGGCAAGCTCGGCACCTAAGTGAAGTGTCGAGTTGAGCACTAGCAAAGGCAAAAGCTGTGAGCTAGGTAGGTTCAACACCTAAGTGAAGTGTTGGATCGAGCACTAGTATGCAGTAGAAAAAAAAAAGAAGAGAAAAAAATAAAAATGGAAAGAAAAAAAAAAGAATTCTCAAATGTAGCCCTTGATCCTACGCCGAGTTTGTAAAGTGCGGATCTAGAAGCGGGTGAAGTCGAGTCGATAGCCACATCACGATCACTCACCACTTTCAAAAATTCTCCTTTCCCCCGCCTTATCCGTGCCATTTCCTGAGTTCAAGTCCTTTTAATTAGAGTCGGTGTTGTCGTGGTCAGTTTTTCTGTATCCCAATTAACCACTACTTGAAGTGTGCATATATTAGTGAGGTCTAGACTTGTTTGGTTGACGTACTTGCATGTGTAGGTTAAGTTTGTTCGTGGAACAGTTTAGGCCAAATTGTTATCGTTTGAATCTCAATGTGACCGATCTTGTCATTTGTGAACTTGGATGTGTTCTAATTCATTTGCTTGAGGACAAGCAAAGCTTAGTCGTAGGGGAATTTGATGTGACTATATTTGGTGCATTTTAAGCCTTTGATTCGCCTAAGGATTTCCCATGTTTGATCTCATTTTGCTATGATTTATATGCTTTTATTGAAGTTTTATGCAAAGTGCTATCTTGTTGTCCGGCTGCCACTTTGAGGCCAATTCTATGTCTTTTAGAATTGTTTTCTTTGCATTTTCAGGTCTTGGCATTGAAGTACTGGTGACAAGGAGCACGTAGGATCAAACGGGAGGTCAATCGGAGCTAGGACGGAGGAGATATGACCGTTGCAAAATCGGGAAAAATGCACAACATTTCTTAAGGAGTTTTCGGCGAGAACTCTAAGTTCTCGACCGAAAACCTTAAGCAGAAGGCGGACTTCCGATCTAAGAAGAAATTTTTGGCGAAAATAGTTCAAAGTTTTCACCGAAAATCTATGAAGAAAAGCCCAGCCGTTCGGTGTTTTTCAAAGACATTTTCGGCGAAAATCTTATAGAATTTTCGCCGAAAATACCAGGCAATTCCGGCGTGCTATTTAAAGGAGAAGCAGACGAAAATTAAGGGATGGGAATTCATTAATTTTTAGAACAACACTTCTTCAAAACCCTTTTCTCTCAACTTCTCAAATACTCTCCCCTCATCTCCAATCCACAACCCTAGAGCAAGGTGCAAATCAAAGTAGAGGAGCTTGGATTGAAGTCCACAACCTTGGAAGAGGAGCTTGCAATAGGAGGATTGCCATGGTGTTCTTGGTGATCATCTTTCTTTCTCTTTCCTTCATTTCCTTGGCCATGTGTGGCTGATTTCTTAAGTTTCCTTGGATTGGTAGATTAGTTGTGCTAGGATAGAGGTTGATTGTACAAATATGCCATGATTGATCTTGGATTGTAAGAGAATGGTCTCTAGACTTGTTGTTAATTCCATTGATGGCTATGGCTTGATTGGTCTATTATTTGTGATGTAATGCATGAGAGTGCTTAGATTACATGGATTGTAGGTCTAGGGATTGAAGGGAGTGTGTTCTAAGAGATTAGATCATCTCAATTCAACCATAGTTGCATGATTTCTCACTTGTGCATTTTATCGAACACTTGGCGTGCATTAGGTTTTTCATTCAATTGAACTTTGATTAGTCTTTTGATGATTCTCTTAGTGTTAGGACATTGACATGAGATTGTGGTGTCTAGCCTAGTGGTCATAGAGTCATAGGAGAGGGTTTTGTAGTTTGGCATTTCAACAAACACCTTTAATGCATCCTTAGTCACTTAGCTTGAGAGCGAGAACCTAGGTTGAGTGGTTTTAGGATAGGGATTTAGTGCGACGAGAGTGCATTGAGTCTATAGAAGGGATTTGCATGGTTATTTGATTGCATCCTCGATCATGTTTGGCTTGTTTGTGCATGTTCCTCTTGAGCATGATGAACCTATCTTTCCAAGTGAGCCTCCTTTACCTTTGATTTGCACCGTTTTGTTTTGCTTTCTTATTTAGTTTCTTTTATGCTTTTGTTTCTTTTTCAAACTAAAACTCATTTTAAATGAATAGACCGTCCATGAACCGTGTGAGTATTAGCCACTGAGAGAGCCCTCGTGGAATACGACCTTGTATGTTGTGAGTTAAATCTCGCACATCAAGTTTTTGGCGCCGTTGCCGGGGACCTTTCTCAATCCTTTGAAAGCATTTAGTAGTGGACCGTTCTATTCACTTCCTTCCGTTTTAGTTTTGCTTCTTTGTTATTTTTTTTTGTGGTGTTGTTATCCCGCATTGTTGTACTACTTGGTTGTGTTTGTTGTGCGTGTTTGTAGGCCCCTTATCCACCTATCTAGTTCATGGGAGCAAGGTTGCAAGTAAGATGAACTCGTGGAATTGAGGTAATGGTTATGGTGCCTATCAGGGGTGGAATCCATCTCCTAACCCATACTATGGTCATCCTATTTCATCCAACTACTACCAAGAAACTTGTGAGGGAGATAGCCAATGGTGGGGTCAAGAACAACAAGCTTCAACACCCATGTGGAATGAGCAATGTCCATATCCATCTCCACCCTACCATCAAGTCTTGCCGGAGTATTATCAAGAGGATTTCACAAGTCATGAACAACATTCTCAACCGCCTTCCATGCTAGAGGAGCTCTTTAAGATGGTTGAAGAAAGCAAACGTCCTCAAGAGGAGTTCACAAGCTATGAGCAACCCTCTCAACCTTCTTCTATGCTAGAGGAGCTCTTGAAAATGGTGAAGGAAAGTGAGCGTCCTCGAAAGGAGTTTGTAAGCTATGATGAACCTTCTCCACCTCTTCCCACGCTTGAGGAAGCTTTGAAGATTGCGGATGACAATGCGAACCAACTTAATTGCTTAGCTCAAGGCATGACACTCATCAATGAAGCTCTAGAGGATGAACAACATTCTCCACCTTCCTCCACAATTGAGGAGATGTTGTAAATGGCGGAAGATAATGCGGCTCGGTTGGATCGTTTAACTCAAAGTGTGAAGCTCATCTCCGACACCTTTGAACCGGAAATGCTAGTCATGGAGGAAGAAGAAGGTGAGTCTCCCCAAGAGGAATTTGTGAGTCATGAGAAACCTCTTCCACCTCCTTTCATGCTAGAGATCTTGGAAATTGCGGAGGATAATGCAAACCGAGTTAACCGCTTATCCCAAAGCATAGAGCTCGTCACGAAGATTCTTGAGAATGAACGCCATCTCAATCATGTGGAGCAAGTTTATGATGATGAAGATGACATTTGTGAATCCGAAGAGCTTGACACGGAGGAAGATTTGGTAGTGGAGGAGATTGAAGTGCATGTTTTTCCCATGGAAACACCAAGTAACGATGATGTGAGGATAGAAGAATCAAAGAGACTTGAGGATGATGACCCTTTAGAGGAGGTGAGAGATGATTTGGAGACGCTTCAAGAAGAGGTGACACCGAGAGTGGAGCACGAAAGTGAACAACACCACTCTATTGTGGTCCCACCAAGGATTGTGAGTGCTCTTCAATCTTCTTGCTTGATCATGAAGTACTTGTGTCAAGAGACGAACACAAGCTTCATAACCCCCCCTAAGGTGATAATGGAAGAGGAGTCGCCCATGTTTGAACCGGAAGACTCTTCGAGTGGCATCACCAACTTGGAGACAATGGAGCTCAATGGTGGCCCCCTACCATACATTCTTCCTCAAACTCCTAAACTCAATGGTAGAAGGCCATGGCTAGGTAACAATTGGAACTCAAGCTTAGCTCATTGGTCATTCTACCATTTGCTTCTATTGCTACTTGGAGCTCAAACTTCATCATGGAAGAAGTTACTTGACCTCAAAGAGGTACTAAGTTGGGCACCCTAACACAGGTATCGTCGAGCTTAAGACGGTAACCAAGCGCTTCTTGGGAGGCACCCCATGTTATCTTTAATTTTTCGCTTTTAATTGTTCTTTGAGGTTTTTGTGTTGTTTTAGCTTTTTGAATAAGGTTTGACAAGCATTTTGGATCACTCTTCACCAAGGATCATCATGGAACTCTTTTCCCTCTATTACGCCATATGCTCCTCTCTACCAACGCGGTAACTTCGTTCCACCTTACCCTCTCTCTCTTGATCATTGAGGACAATGCTCATGTTAGTCGTAGGGAGTTTGAGGTTTGGTGTGATTATTTGTCGGTAGAAGTCTAAGGCTATGCTTTGATGAGTTGCATGATCTTAATTGAATGTCAATTTCCTCTATTGTAGAATCATTCGGTTCTTGACTTTTGGTGTTTAATTGACTTCAAGCTTTCATAATGACGTTTAGACTGTCCCACTTAGAACCTATAACCAGCATGTTAGAGCTAATATCAAATGAGTCTAGGCCAGAACAGAGAATTTATCACTCTTGTATGTTGGTTGATTGGTTTGATACGTGTTTTTGTACCGCTCGATAACACCGGTCTAAGATGATGAAGGCAGTCAGAATTTCTTCCCCTTTTCCATGTTCTTCTTTCCCTTTTTGATTTCTCGTGATTGTGGCTTGAGATTAGATGGAATCCAATTCGAAATCTTGTGTTGAAGTTGTAAGGGGCTAAGGATCAAGTGGCTAATTTGGAAAGAAAATGTTCAAAAGAAAAGAAAAGAAAAGAAAAGAAAAGCTAGGCAAGCTCGGCACCTAAGTGAAGTGTCGAGTTGAGCACTAGCAAAGGCAAAAGCTGTGAGCTAGGTAGGTTCAACACCTAAGTGAAGTGTTGGATCGAGCACTAGTATGCTGTAGAAAAAAAAAGAGAAAAAAAATGAAAATGGAAAGAAAAAAAAAAGAATTCTCAAATGTAGCCCTTGATCCTACGCCCGAGTTTGTAAAGTGCGGATCTAGAAGCGGATGAAGTCGAGTCGATAGCCACATCATGATCACTCACCACTTTCAAAAATTCTCCTTTCCCCCGCCTTATCCGTCCCATTTTCTGAGTTCAAGTCCTTTTAATTAGAGTCGGTGTGGTCGTGGTCGGTTTTTCTGTATCCCAATTAACCACTACTTGAAGTGTGCATATATTAGTGAGGTCTAGACTTGTTTGGTTGACGTTCTTGCATGTGTAGGTTAAGTTTGTTCGTGGAACAGTTTAGGCCAAATTGTTATCGTTTGAATCTCAATGTGACCGATCTTGTCATTTGTGAACTTGGATGTGTTCTAATTCATTTGCTTGAGGACAAGCAAAGCTTAGTCGTAGGGGAATTTGATGTGACTATATTTGGTGCATTTTAAGCCTTTGATTAGCCTAAGGATTTCCCATGTTTGATCTCATTTTGCTATGATTTATATGCTTTTATTGAAGTTTTATGCAAAGTGCTATCTTGTTGTCCGGTTGCCACTTTGAGGCCAATTCTATGTCTTTTAGAATTGTTTTCTTTGCATTTTCAGGTCTTGGCATTGAAGTACTGGTGACAAGGAGCACGTAGGATCAAACGGGAGGTCAATCGGAGCTAGGACGGAGGAGATATGACCGTTGCAAAATCGGGAAAAATGCACAGCATTTCTTAAGGAGTTTTCGGCGAGAACTCTAAGTTCTCGACCGAAAACCTTAAGCAGAAGGCGGACTTCCGATCTAAGAAGAAATTTTCGGCGAAAATAGTTCAAAGTTTTCGCCGAAAATCTGTGAAGAAAAGCCCAGCCGTTCGGTGTTTTTCAAAGACATTTTCGGCGAAAATCTTATAGAATTTTCGCAGAAAATACCAGGCAATTCCGGCGTGCTATTTAAAGGAGAAGCAGACGAAAATTAAGGGATGGGAATTCATTAATTTTTAGAACAACACTTCTTCAAAACCCTTTTCTCTCAATTTCTCAAATACTCTCCCCTCATCTCCAATCCACAACCCTAGAGCAAGGTGCAAATCAAAGTAGAGGAGCTTGGATTGAAGTCCACAACCTTGGAAGAGGAGCTTGCAAGAGGAGGATTGCCATGGTGTTCTTGGTGATCATCTTTTTTTCTCTTTCCTTCATTTCCTTGGCCATGTGTGGCTGATTTCTTAAGTTTACTTGGATTGGTAGATTAGTTGTGCTAGGATAGAGGTTGATTGTAGAAATATGTCATGATTGATCTTGGATTGTAAGAGAATGGTCTCTAGACTTGTTGTTAATTCCATTGATGGCTATGGCTTGATTGGTCTATTATTTGTGATGTAATGCATGAGAGTGCTTAGATTACATGGATTGTAGGTCTAGGGATTGAAGGGAGTGTGTTCTAAGAGATTAGATCATCTCAATTCAACCATAGTTGTATGATTTCTCACTTGTGCATTTTATCGAACACTTGGTGTGCATTAGGTTTTTCATTCAATTGAACTTTGATTAGTCTTTTGATGATTCTCTTAGTGTTAGGACATTGACATGAGAGTGTGGTGTCTAGCCTAGTGGTCATAGAGTCATAGGAGAGGGTTTTGTAGTTTGGCATTTCAACAAACACCTTTAATGCATCCTTAGTCACTTAGCTTGAGAGCGAGAGCCTAGGTTGAGTGGTTTTAGGATAGGGATTTAGTGCGACGAGAGTGCATTGAGTCTATAGAAGGGATTTGCATGGTCATTTGATTGCATCCTCGATCATGTTTGGCTTGTTTGTGCATGTTCCTCTTGAGCATGATGAACCTATCTTTCCAAGTGAGCCTCCTTTACCTTTGATTTGCACCGTTTTGTTTTGCTTTCTTATTTAGTTTCCTTTATGCTTTTGTTTCTTTTTCAAACTAAAACTCATTTTAAATGAATAGACCGTCCATGAACCGTGTGAGTATTAGCCATTGAGAGAGCCCTCGTGGAATACGACCTTGTATGTTGTGAGTTAAATCTCGCACATCAAGTTTTTGGCGCCGTTGCCGGGGACCTTTCTCAATCCTTTGAAAGCATTTAGTAGTGGACCGTTCTATTCACTTCCTTCCGTTTTAGTTTCGTTTCTTTGTTATTTTTTTTTGTGGTGTTGTTATCCCGCATTGTTGTACTACTTGGTTGTGTTTGTTGTGCGTGTTTGTAGGCCCCTTATCCACCTATCTAGTTCATGGGAGCAAGGTTGCAAGTAAGATGAACTCGTGGAATTGAGGTAATGGTTATGGTACCTATCAGGGATGGAATCCATCTCCTAACCCATACTATGGTCATCCTATTTCATCCAACTACTACCAAGAAACTTGTGAGGGAGATAGCCAATGGTGGGGTCAAGAACAACAAGCTTCAACACCCATGTGGAATGAGCAATGTCCATATCCATCTCCACCCTACCATCAAGTCTTGCCGGAGTATTATCAAGAGGATTTCACAAGTCATGAACAACATTCTCAACCGCCTTCCATGCTAGAGGAGCTCTTTAAGATGGTTGAAGAAAGCAAACGTCCTCAAGAGGAGTTCACAAGCTATGAGCAACCCTCTCAACCTTCTTCTATGCTAGAGGAGCTCTTGAAAATGGTGAAGGAAAGTGAGCGTCCTCGAAAGGAGTTTGTAAGCTATGATGAACCTTCTCCACCTCTTCCCACGCTTGAGGAAGCTTTGAAGATTGCGGATGACAATGCGAACCAACTTAATTGCTTAGCTCAAGGCATGACACTCATCAATGAAGCTCTAGAGGATGAACAACATTCTCCACCTTCCTCCACAATTGAGGAGATGTTGTAAATGGCGGAAGATAATGCGGCTCGGTTGGATCGTTTAACTCAAAGTGTGAAGCTCATCTCCGACACCTTTGAACCGGAAATGCTAGTCATGGAGGAAGAAGAAGGTGAGTCTCCCCAAGAGGAATTTGTGAGTCATTAGAAACCTCTTCCACCTCCTTTCATGCTAGAGATCTTGGAAATTGCGGAGGATAATGCAAACCGAGTTAACCGCTTATCCCAAAGCATAGAGCTCGTCACGAAGATTCTTGAGAATGAACGCCATCTCAATCATGTGGAGTAAGTTTATGATGATGAAGATGACATTTGTGAATCCGAAGAGCTTGACACGGAGGAAGATTTGGTAGTGGAGGAGATTGAAGTGCATGTTTTTCCCATGGAAACACCAAGTAACGATGATGTGAGGATAGAAGAATCAAAGAGACTTGAGGATGATGACCCTTTAGAGGAGGTGAGAGATGATTTGGAGACGCTTCAAGAAGAGGTGACACCGAGAGTGGAGCACGAAAGTGAACAACACCACTCTATTGTGGTCCCACCAAGGATTGTGAGTGCTCTTCAATCTTTTTGCTTGATCATGAAGTACTTGTGTCAAGAGACGGACACAAGCTTCATAACCCCCCCTAAGGTGATAATGGAAGAGGAGTCGCCCATGTTTGAACCGGAAGACTCTTCGAGTGGCATCACCAACTTGGAGACGATGGAGCTCAATGGTGGCCCCCTACCATACATTCTTCCTCAAACTCCTAAACTCAATGGTAGAAGGCCATGGCAAGGTAACAATTGGAACTCAAGCTTAGCTCATTGGTCATTCTACCATTTGCTTCTATTGCTACTTGGAGCTCAAACTTCATCATGGAAGAAGTTACTTGACCTCAAAGAGGTACTAAGTTGGGCACCCTAACACAGGTATCATCGAGCTTAAGACGGTAACCAAGCGCTTCTTGGGAGGCACCCCATGTTATCTTTAATTTTTCGCTTTTAATTGTTCTTTGAGGTTTTTGTGTTGTTTTAGCTTTTTGAATAAGGTTTGACAAGCATTTTGGATCACTCTTCACCAAGGATCATCATGGAACTCTTTTCCCTCTATTACGCCATATGCTCCTCTCTACCAACGCGGTAACTTCGTTCCACCTTACCCTCTCTCTCTTGATCATTGAGGACACAGGTCATGTTAGTCGTAGGGGAGTTTGAGGTTTGGTGTGATTATTTGTCGGTAGAATTCTAAGGCTATGCTTTGATGGGTTGCATGATCTTAATTGAATGTCAATTTCCTCTATTGTAGAATCATTCGGTTCTTGACATTTGGTGTTTAATTGACTTCAAGCTTTCATAATGACGTTTAGACTGTCCCACTTAGAACCTATAACCAGCATGTTAGAGCTAATATCAAATGAGTCTAGGCCAGAACAGAGAATTTATCACTCTTGTATGTTGGTTGATTGGTTTGATACGTGTTTTTGTACTGCTCGATAACACCGGTCTAAGATGATGAAGGCAGTCAAAATTTCTTCCCCTTTTCCATGTTCTTCTTTCCCTTTTTGATTTCTCGTGATTGTGGCTTGAGATTAGATGGAATCCAATTCGAAATCTTGTGTTGAAGTTGTAAGGGGCTAAGGATCAAGTGGCTAATTTGGAAAGAAAATGTTCAAAAGAAAAGAAAAGAAAAGAAAAGCTAAGCTAGGCAAGCTCGGCACCTAAGTGAAGTGTCGAGTTGAGCACTAGCAAAGGCAAAAGCTGTGAGCTAGTTAGGTTCAACACCTAAGTGAAGTGTTGGATCGAGCACTAGTATGCAGTAGAAAAAAAAAAGAGAAAAAAATGAAAATGGAAAGAAAAAAAAAAGAATTCTCAAATGTAGCCCTTGATCCTACGCCCGAGTTTGTAAAGTGCGGATCTAGAAGCGGATGAAGTCGAGTCGATAGCCACATCACGATCACTCACCACTTTCAAAAATTATCCTTTCCCCCGCCTTATCTGTCCCATTTCCTGAGTTCAAGTCCTTTTAATTAGAGTCGGTGTTGTCGTGGTCGGTTTTTCTGTATCCCAATTAACCACTACTTGAAGTGTGCATATATTAGTGAGGTCTAGACTTGTTTGGTTGCCGTTCTTGCATGTGTAGGTTAAGTTTGTTCATGGAACAGTTTAGGCCAAATTGTTATCGTTTGAATCTCAATGTGACCGATCTTGTCATTTGTGAACTTGGATGTGTTCTAATTCATTTGCTTGAGGACAAGCAAAGCTTAGTCGTAGGGGAATTTGATGTGACTATATTTGGTGCATTTTAAGCCTTTGATTAGCCTAAGGATTTCCCATGTTTGATCTCATTTTGCTATGATTTATATGCTTTTATTGAAGTTTTATGCAAAGTGCTATCTTGTTGTCCGGTTGCCACTTTGAGGCCAATTCTATGTCTTTTAGAATTGTTTTCTTTGCATTTTCAGGTCTTGGCATTGAAGTACTGGTGACAAGGAGCACGTAGGATCAAACGGGAGGTCAATCGGAGCTAGGACGGAGGAGATATGACCGTTGCAAAATCGGGAAAAATGCGCAGCATTTCTTAAGGAGTTTTCGGCGAGAACTCTAAGTTCTCGACCGAAAACCTTAAGCAGAAGGCGGACTTCCGATCTAAGAAGAAATTTTTGGCGAAAATAGTTCAAAGTTTTCGCCGAAAATCTGTGAAGAAAAGCCCAGCCGTTCGTGTTTTTCAAAGACATTTTCGGCGAAAATCTTATAGAATTTTCGCCGGAAATACCAGGCAATTCCGGCGTGCTATTTAAAGGAGAAGCAGACGAAAATTAAGGGATGGGAATTCATTAATTTTTAGAACAACACTTCTTCAAAACCCTTCTCTCAACTTCTCAAATACTCTCCCCTCATCTCCAATCCACAACCCTAGAGCAAGGTGCAAATCAAAGTAGAGGAGCTTGGATTGAAGTCCACAACCTTGGAAGAGGAGCTTGCAAGTGGAGGATTGCCATGGTGTTCTTGGTGATCATCTTTCTTTCTCTTTCCTTCATTTCCTTGGCCATGTGTGGCTGATTTCTTAAGTTTCCTTGGATTGGTAGATTAGTTGTGCTAGGATAGAGGTTGATTGTACAAATATGCCATGATTGATCTTGGATTGTAAGAGAATGGTCTCTAGACTTGTTGTTAATTCCATTGATGGCTATGGCTTGATTGGTCTATTATTTGTGCTGTAATGCATGAGAGTGCTTAGATTACATGGATTGTAGGTCTAGGGATTGAAGGGAGTGTGTTCTAAGAGATTAGATCATCTCAATTCAACCATAGTTGCATGATTTCTCACTTGTGCATTTTATCGAACACTTGGCGTGCATTAGGTTTTTCATTCAATTGAACTTTGATTAGTCTTTTGATGATTCTCTTAGTGTTAGGACATTGACATGAGAGTGTGGTGTCTAGCCTAGTGGTCATAGAGTCATAGGAGAGGGTTTTGTAGCTTGGCATTTCATCAAACGCCTTTAATGCATCCTTAGTCACTTAGCTTGAGAGCGAGAGCCTAGGTTGAGTGGTTCTAGGATAGGGATTTAGTGCGACGAGAGTGCATTGAGTCTATAGAAGGAATTTGCATGGTCATTTGATTGCATCCTCGATCATGTTTGGCTTGTTTGTGCATGTTCCTCTTGAGCATGATGAACCTATCTTTCCAAGTGAGCCTCCTTTACCTTTGATTTGCACCGTTTTGTTTTGCTTTCTTATTTAGTTTCCTTTATGCTTTTGTTTCTTTTTCAAACTAAAAATCATTTTAATGAATAGACCGTCCATGAACCGTGTGAGTATTAGCCATTGAGAGAGCCCTCGTGGAATACGACCTTGTATGTTGTGAGTTAAATCTCGCACATCACCTCACGCACCTCCATGATATCCGTGAACCTCATTCCATGACAGAAATATGGAATGTCGGTAAGTGGATCGTACTTAGGTAACGGGTTCGAGATTCTCACCCCATGATCTGCATCCTCTTCGTCTTCATCTGTTGTCACGTAATAACCACTATCATTTGAGGAAAACTATTCACCTCCGAATCCTCTAATCTCGTCTTCAATTACATCATTAGCTGTAATTGGTATGCCTCCTTTCAAATGAGATTTTGATTGTTGAACTTTTTGTCGTATTTCTTCCAACTCTTCCCTGTCTTCCTCTTCTACCCATGAACCTACCTCAAAGTCACTGTCTCCGCTTCAAAATCCGAATTCTCCTCATCCCCCCCTTAAATTTCCTTCGTCGTTAGTGTCTTCTTCTCCAACACCATCTTCCACCCAACTCTTTGCATCAATGAATAGATCGTACGTACATCCTCATTCTTGTACTCACGCAACAACTCTTCACCTTCGAATACTCTAATCTCGTCTTCAATTACATCATTAGCTGTAATTGGTATGCCTCCTTTCAAATGAGATTTTGATTGTTGAACTTTTTGTCGTATTTCTTCCAACTCTTCCCTGTCTTCCTCTTCTACCCATGAACCTACCTCAAAGTCACTGTCTCCACTTCAAAATCTGAATTCTCCTCATTCCCCCCTTAAATTTCCTTCGTCGTTAGTGTCTTCTTCTCCAACACCATCTTCCACCCAACTCTTTGCATCAATGAATAGATCGTACGTACATCCTCATCCTTGTACTCACGCAACAAATCCCGTATTGATTTTTCATCGTTGAGAACACGAAATTCAGCCGTCCCATTTTACAATTTCAACTTGAAGTATAGCCTAAATTCGCTTGAAACTGAACTTGTACTACTTATTCCGCGACGTAAATCGAAGAAGTTGATCATATTAGGATCCACCTCCTCAATGGTGACCAATTCACCCTCTTCGTAGACCAGTGTGTTACCATTGACGACGAATTCCCCAACATGATATACAATCTTCATGACCATGACCGAGAGTACCTAAATTAACATAATTCTGAATATTAAATTAGTAAACATGATTACTTACAAGACCTTAAATACTAAGTTCACAAATCCGAAGAAATATCATTATACCGAAAAGGTCAGTGTGTTCGATGGCCAAGAGAATGAGATGCAGAAAGCTTAATAAGGGTTGAAATTGTAATATCACCTATAAAGATTTCCGATTTCAGATTCAGTTGTCTTCTTCATTAACTCTACCCTCACCGACCTTTTCCAAAGTGGTCCTAACCGTACCTTTGTCTTCTTCTTACTTCTTTACTGTTAAAACACCTCGAAAACTCACTTCCTAACTCTGATTTTCGTCAATCTTCACCCGCACTCCATGAATTCTGTCAGTTTGGTGATTTCTACAATCCTCCGGCTATTGTAAGCCTTCACCGGTTAACACGATTTCCGTCAAACTTCGCAAGACAATCTTCATCCATTCTTTAGCTTAATTTTTCGGATTGTTGGAGAAAAGGTTATTGTTGTTGCGTTTTTCTTCGACTCCCGGCGGTTAAGGTATTTTATTTGATCATCAACTAGGGTAGGAAAAGGTGAACGAAAAGACTTTTATAATTTCTATAAATTCAGGGGAAAATCTCCCTATCCAATCGGGAGTTGATAGAGTTTATCTTTTGGGTTTTTTAATTAAAGTAATTAGAAATTAGTGGATTTCCAAGTCAGCGCTGAGGTGGACAAATAGTCCTACGTGGCACGACAGTCAGCAACTATAACAGAAATTGGATGGGAATTTAAACGGAGGGGCTAATTTGTTAAACGCGTCAAAGTATAGGGTGCTAAATCGGTTGTGAAATAGTACAGGGGTAGGTTTGTAAACTTTGCATAGTACAGGGGCAAAAGGGATATAAATCCTATAACAAACCAATGAAATGTCAACAACAATAAACAGTTTGACTCAGAGTTATTAGCAACTGATAATCCAAATATTAAAAAACCACGTCATTTAGGGTTGTTGACATTTCAATCGGCTTACGTGTAAACTCTAACAACCTACGGGTCAGTGATGTGTCAACTGTGTTAACAATTCAGTAACGTCATTTGTCACTTTTGTAATGGAAGGGCTTATTTGTTATTTGTTCTAAGTAGAGGGGCTTTTTTGGTGCAATTAATAGTAGGGGGCTTGTTTGTTAAATTTGTTCCCGCATAAAAGCTAACCAACCGGTTCAATGATTAATTAAAGGCTAAAACAATATCGCTAGTTGTCGACCCCGCCAGCCGCCATCATCCTAGCTAGGGCTGGCAGTCGGTTACCGGTTTTTCGGTTAAAACTGAAAACCAAACCTAAACCGAGAGAACCGAGCCGAAAATAAATCGACTCGGTTCGGTGGCGGTTCCAAATTTTAGGGTTTTCGGTTTTTTGCCGGTTTTCGGTCAAAAACTGAAAAAACCGAGAAAGCCAATAGGGACCGACGATTCTATTCCTAAGTCTATTTTCTATCCACCACTCCACGATTCTATTTCTATTTTCTAGTCTCTCTCTCTGTGAAGCGTTGTACTGGAGGTGGAGTGGAGCGACGAAATCGGCGGCTGCAGCAAGTGCAACACCGAAGGAGGCAGCAGGACTGACGGCGGCCGGCAATCAGCAACACCGACGGCCGCAGGCGTTTTCTCTGTCTCTGCCGAAGGTTGCAGAGGCGCCGACACCGCCGATTTCCATCCTCCTGCTACTCACCGATTGAAGTCATCCTTCCATTCCATCCTCCTGCTACTGGCACCGCCGATTTCCCTAGTCTGAACTGAAATGTAAGTCCTATTTTCTTCTAGTCCAGCTATACGATTTTGAAATTAGGTTAGATAGTTAGAACTTCAACTTGCAGCCTCCTAATTCAGCTTCCTCCTTCAACTGTGTTTAAACCTTTTTAGGTGTTGAACACTTCGTTGCTCATCCTTTCCATCGGCTCACTCGAACTCTCGAAGTCTCGGAGTAGCTCATCGTAAATGTAAGTTCGAAATAGGGCTGACTGCTTCGAAATAGGGCTACTGCTTGAACTGAACTTGATATCCAATTGATTAATGCGCTGATGTCTAATTTGTCTAACTTCGAAATAGTACACTTTTATCAGCTGTTTCAATGTGTGATGAAATGCTTGCCAGAATCGTGCATTGGTTTCAGCTCCATACTTGTTGTAAATGTTGGTTCTGAAGTTGATTATATATTTTCGGCTTTGCCCACCGAGCTTTAGTTTATATATTTGTCCAAATTTGTACCTCCCTTTAGTTTATTGTATTTAGAATGTATTCGGAATTGCTTTCGCTGCCTGATTAAACCTCTTTTGACCAACTTCATTCTCTTGTCATTTTGGGCTGCAAACATCAGAGAATCATTTCATGTCATTTTTTGAAGACTTGCCATGGCTTCTGAAATTATACAGCTTATATACATTTTTTTAGTTTTGAAATTGATGTTTAAGACGAAGCTGGTCCTGTGCTACGTATGCAATAAGCACCACATTGCAAGCAAGTATTTCAGTTGTAAAGAATGCAGCCAAAATTCCCACATTGCAAGCAAGTATGGACAGTCAACAACCCGTAACATTTACTACTATTGCAGGGACTACAATGAAGACGATGCACTTGAAAATGAAATGTTTGGTATGGCAGGCGCGTCAGATGATGATTAGATTTTAGATGTTGCGAATTGGGATGTTGAATTTGTTTATGTTCTTAATGTTGAACTTCTGTGGTGTTTGAATTATGTTGTTGTTGATGACTTTGGAATTATGCTTATGATATGATGAGTTAAGACTCAGACTTATGATGGATGGTTGATTATGGTTGGATTTGTGGTATGAGGTCTTTCGTTACGTTTCAGGTGTTATTGCGAAGAACTGAATTTCCGAAATTGTGGGGTTATGCTGCCAAAATTTTAGCAAAAATCGGTTTTGGTTCAAATTTTGGGTTTTCGGTCCAAAAAATCAGTTTCAATTCGGTTTTCCGGATCGGTTCTTATTTCGGTTTTCGGTCAAATTCCTCCACTTCGGTTTTTCGGTCGCGGTTCGGTTATAAACCGGAACCGGTCGGTTCGGCTCGGTTAAAAAACCGGCCATTTTCGGTCCGGTCTTCGGTCTCACTTTCGGCCACACTTCGGTTTCGGTCAACCGACCATTCGGTTCAGTTTTTGACCGAACCGGGCCGACTGCCAGCCCTAGCTGCATCCAACTAGCTGACCAACTACACCTGATGTTGCTGAAACGTACATGTATTATCAATCTTGCCGTCAAATTATAATACAAAGAATTTATGTTTCGATGGGTGGCCGGGGTCCCTGTTAGGTAGATGGGAAATAATTCCAGGAAGGAAGGAGCTAAGCTCCTGGAGCTTTATGGATGAGGATGCATCACCCATCATATGCATGGCTTCATCGTCCATGACTGAAACTATATATGGCATCAGTATCGCCCATGTACTTTATTCTCATTGGCGAGATTTGAATTGAACCCATATCAACTTTGTTAATGAACAAGGTTGATGGCCCCCATCTCAGAAGCCGGTCAGATCCTTCTGGTCAACCTAACAACCATGGAATCAATACCCCAAGGTCTAAAGAGAGGTACATGTGTCAGGCGCCCAGGGCTTAAACTCAGACGATCAAAACTCCTCATAACTCAACGATTAAGAACATCAACTCTAAGTTGGGTCACCAATCTGTTGTTGACACGTGGTGACTCGACCTGAATTTTAAGGTCTTATAAATATGTTCATAGCCCTAACATTGGTGTGACATGACATGAGACTAGATACCATATGTCTTAAGCATATTCAATTTTTTAGGGTGCTGGCCCCTTAAATCGTCCGCCAGGACGGGCACTTGAAATCTACCATTCATTTAATAATAGGAAAATTAAATGGCAAGGGATTGGAAAGGCTTGATTAATGTGCACGACCCGACTGACGATTTAATGGCCCAACACCCAAAAAAAAAAATTGAAGCATAGTACGCGGCTTATTATCTATTGTGGTCATCAACATATTGAGATTGTAACAGAGTGGTCATCAACGTTTCACGTGGTCATTAATCTATGAGTTTGTTCAGTTATGATCACTGTTTTCAATGCCGGATCGGGACGGCCGGTCCGACCGGTCCGACCTCGAACGGGCCTTCTCACCGAAAACGGCCCCCGGCTTTCTGACATGGAGTCAAACCGGTCGTCTGACCGGTTCAACCCGGAAAATCGGCCGGTCCGTCCTTAACATAGCACCCGGTCAGACCCTTGATTTTCACGGAAATTAAAGAAAAAATTGAAATTGGAATCCAATTATCGCATCACACAGTGGGAAAGCTTCTATCTTCGGTTCAATTCCTTGATTCTTCTTTCCGATCAGGTCACCAGAGCAGCTCTGCCCTCCTTCAATAGGTCGTCGCCTCCTCCTTCAATCGACACCGTCGGCCGGTCCTCCTTTAGTCGACGTCGCCTCTTCTTTCTTCCTTCAGTCGACGCCGACAACACCGACGACGCCTCTTCCTTGTTCCTTCAGCCGACGCCGTCCCGGAGCCAGAGGTCGTCGTTCGATCAGTTGATCCTTGCCTACTTCTTCCTCTCCAATATTACATTGTCAGTGATTTGGCATCGATCAAGAAGAATAAGAGAAGAGAGGAAGAATAGTAGAAGAAGAATAGAAGAAGAAGACGAATAGAAGAAGAGAGGGTGCAGGCGGCGGAAAAGTAAATGAGGGGGTGGGATTAGGGTTTTTTAATTATATACCATATAGGATTATTATGTTTTGGTCATTAATTTATGGAAAATGTCATATATAGTCCTAAATTGATAGGTTATAACATAAATATTATTAAAGGTAATTTATTTACATAATATTTTAAACTCTCTATACCTCCGGTTTAATTAAAAACTTGGCCGGTCCGGCTTAACTATATTTATTTATTTAATTAATAATTAAAATGGTTCGCTCCCGGTATGCAAACGGTTCAACCCCGGTTAAACCATTAAGCCCCGAACCCCTAACCTTGCTGGCTCGACCCCCGGTCCGGTTCTGAAAACCTTGGTTATGATCATTCCGTCAAGTTGTCATCCATTTTTTTCGTTAAGTGATGATATCAGCAATCCAAGTCACCATTTTTCTCCATGTCACCTACCGCCACGTCACTCTATCAACCCACATTCAAACCAATAAACCAACCAACCTAACTCATTCTAATCAACTCAACCCAACCCAAACCAACTTTCTTTCTTCCCCATTCCCAAACCGTACTGAACCCTAACCCTCCTCTTCTCCCCTCCGGCTAGCTTCTCCGTCGCGCCATCCAAATTGCTTCCCTCCTTCACCCTCTTCCGCCGGCCTACCGCTCCTCCATCCTCCTCCCTTCCGTCCGACAAGAGAGCACAACAACAAACCCCATTCGCTCATGACCGATCCGTCGCGGCTGACCATCAACAACCTCCGGTGGACCACCCACCTGATCCGACAAACCACCTCCTCCTTCTCCTCCAACCTCTTCACATTCCTCTTCCTCTCTCTCCTCCTCTTTTCCTTCTGTAACCAATTTCCCGCTCTTATTCTAAAAAACAGAGCTCTTCCAATCGATAATCCATGGCGTCTCCTAATGATGATCAACCAAGCGAGGTGACTGGGTCTTCAGAAAAGAAAGAATAGAGTGTAGTTCCGAGTTTAGCCAAAAAGTTTTTGAAGTTTGAAGGCCAGTAGACTCGGATAATGATAGCAATGAACCCATCGACAATCCAGAAGCCGAATGCCACTCATCCACGAGCTTCGATCAGTAGCCACTTTGCTTTTTGGTGGGTTCTTAACAAGGTTATACGTTCCAACACTGCTCCGACGGCGACGACTCTGATCGGTCCCTCTTCGGCCCCAATCGGAAGAGCCCTCCTAATGGCAGCTCGTTAATTCTTAACACTTTCCATCCTAGGGTTGGGTTTTCCGATTTTGTCGTGGATAATGAAATTAGGGTTTCTGAAATTGTCCGCTCTGGGGTTCAATTTAAGGCGGAGGAGGCAGCTCTGCAGTTCGAAGATAGCGAGATTGATAACGGGGATCAACAAGACAATGACAATGGGTCGATGGGTTTGCAGAAAGAACGAATTGTGGATTTCCAGTCCTTCGTTAAGGGATTGGAGCTCGGGGGTCGTGATGCGGCGGCGCTGTTTTACCTTGTAAGTTACTTGTGTGTAGCTTATGGTTGGGGGATGGGGAAGAAAGAAAGTTGGTTTTGGGTTGAGTTGATTAAAATGAGTTAGGTTTGGTTGGTTCATTGGTTTGAATTTGGGTTGATAGAGTGACGTGCGGTAGGTGACATGGACAAAAATGGTGACTTGGATTGCCGATATTATCACTGAACGGAAAAAATGGACGGGGACTTGACGGAATGACCATAACTGAACAAACTCAATAGATTAATGACCACGTGAAACGTTGATGACCACTCTGTTACAAACCCAAATACGTTGATGACCACAATAGATAATAAGCTCATAGTACGCCTACTAGCTGACATTCTTGAAGCACTACCAATACGCTCTTAGGGGTACACCCCAATACTTCTCTGTCTCAAACTCAAATACTTTCATTCCCCTTTTTACTTACACATAAGCGTTTACTATTGTCTCTTACACGCCTAGCGGAAACACCTGAGGACTTTAAGGTACTTTTGGGTTTGATTACTATCTTTCTCAACCCAGCGACTCTCCAAGTTAAACCATCTATTGAACTAGGCAAGAGAAATAATATTTACTTTGTAATTGTGCTTTTTACTCTTTAATTTGGTGGTCTTTTACTCATTAATTAGTTTATTATGCATTACTCGTAAGAATTTTTAAGCCCTTGGGCCATATGTTGGGAAATGGCTCGTGATGTGTATTGATCTTTTGGGCCATTTGTACTGAACACTGGCAAATGATGGAATAAAATGCGGCACATGCCCTCATAGTGTTACCAAAATGTACGATATGTCATCATAGTTAAGATTCTGCATCGCGTGCCATTATAGTAACTTTTAGGTGCATCGCGTGCCATTATAGTAACTTTTATATGCATTTACCGAATTTTGCAGGTTTTTCAAATTCTAGTAGGTTACAAGTTGATGACGTGGCTATAAAAAATGTAATAATGATATTTACTGTAACATTTTAATTTTTTCAGGTGACAATTATTATTGTAAAATACTTTAATATGTTAAATGAGAGTTTGAATGTAAATAATATTATTTACTATAATATTTTAATTTTTCCATGTGATAATTATTTTTGTAAAATACTTTAATATGTTAAATTATACTTTTTGGATATAATTCAAGTCGAGAGTGGAGTTACGACAACCGTATTCTTATATTTATGAAAATTCGTTCAGATCTTGCATATGAGATGTTAAATGTTAATCCCAACCTATTTAAATTCAATCAACGATTAAAACACTTCAAAATAAGAAATTGCAATCCATAAAAAAACACTGATATTTAGAACAGGCCGAACACGATTTATCATCCCATTTCAGTCGATTTAAGAAAAGGAGAAAGAACGGATGCCTCTAGAAATCGTGATGTCTTTCTATGGGATGAAAAATAGATATAAAGGAACTTCTATTAAATGGTTTCATGGGATTCAACTAAGTGTCTTGATCGTCACAGGAAGACTTTGTGCGAAATTTAACATATTAAAATATTTTACAAAAGTAATTGTCACGTGGAAAAAATTAAATATAAAATAAATATTATTTCAAATTCTTATTTAACATATTAAAATATTTCACAAAAATAATTATCACATGGAAAAATTAAAATATTATAGTAAATAATATTATTTACATTCAAATTCTCATTTAACATATTAAAGTATTTTACAATAATAATTGTCACCTGAAAAAATTAAAATGTTACAGTAAATATCATTATTACATTTTTTTATAGCCACGTCATCAACTTTTAACCTACTGGAATTTGAGAAACCTGCAAAATTCGGTAAATGCATATAAAAGTTACTATAATGGCACGCGATGCACCTAAAAGTTACTATAATGGCACGCGATGCAGAATCTTAACTATGATGGCATATCGTGCATTTTGGTAACACTATGAGGACATGGGCCGCATTTTATCCCAAATGATGCAAATTCTTTGGAAATCCAGAAAATATAATGGGCTCGTGACCACATTGTGCTTTCATACGAAGTTATATATATGAACCCATTCACCTAATACTTTACAAGTGACAAGCCTGGGCCCGTCATTATTTTCCATTCTCCTCGATTGTTAATATTCTTTTTTTCATATTGATATTTTTGTTTGTTTATTGTATGATGAGTGAAGTTTTTAAATTTTAGATACCCAGAATTTTTTATTGCCTCATGAATGTGTATTCAGAGAATTTCTAATTTTAACTTCCTCCAAATAGAATAATGGGTCTCACTATCTCACCCTACTATTTTCTTACATACCAAACATGGAAATTTAACATCCTCAAACTTTTAACAAATACTTTTCCACCATTTTCTTATTTTCATATTTCCCCTAATTCTCAATCCCTTGTACCCATCAATCCATTGTGTAGAGCTGCAATTAGCGGTTCATACTTGAGTTTAATCAAGTAATGTATTTATTAAATTATGAACGAATTACAAATTATTAACTTCTGATCAATTCATATCGCCAGTCAAGTTTAACTTGATAGGTTGATGGTGAGTTTGCATAAAATTTAAATTTTCTTATAAATACACGAGATGGATATATTTGAATTTTTAAATTATTCTAATCCAAAAGGACTAAAATGAAAATTTTAAAAAATGTTACAAATTAATATATATGAGTCCGATCCAAGCGTAACATCTCAAAGTAAAAATTTAAATCATAAATAAGATATGTGGAATTTGAATATCTTCTAATACATTAAAGCAGATACCATAGAGCTCCTCCTTCATTCTAGGAATGAGGGTATTTTGGATAAAAATCGGTTTTTATAAACAAATTTTTTTGATTCTTTTCTCATGAACAAGGATCAAACTCTCAACCTCATGTTTAAGAGACAAAGTGAACAACCAACAATGCCACATCTAATGATTGGAGTAATTTACTATTTAATCAAAGAAAAGTTGCAGTGTTTTCAACATAACAACAAGAAAGCATAATTATAATGCTTTTATTTATTATATTCCAACAATTGATAACAAATTTATAATTTTTTACCAACATATGAATTAAATTATTATATATTAAAAATTAGAAAAAATTCAACCACACTTCTAAGTAATCTAAATAAAAATAAAAATAAATATTTTTCGGTAAAATATTAACACAAAAAATCGGCCAATGGGCTGTCTACAGTTATTTTTTTAATTCTTTGGCAGATATACCTTTAATTTTTTTAAATATCTTTAGTTTTTTAAATTTCAAATTATATTTTCTATTACATGTCAACAATGATGTGGTAAAATTGCCAAAAAAATACACCGCTGACGTTAGTAGGACTGCTCCGAACCCGTATTAAAGTAATGAGTTCACTTTGTAAAGAATTTAAAATTTAGGAGGTACGAAGACACTCGACTGAGTTTGGAGAGGATAGGAAGCCCCATGGCCAACTCGAAGGGATTGTGTCCAAACATACTGAATATTTAATGTTTTAAATATTTATCTTATGTTGAAGTCGGCCAACAGGCCGCGACTAATCTAGTTCTTATAAGAGCCAAATCTTTGAAAATCATCAGATGGAAAAAGATCAATGGCGGAAGGACATGTGTTGCTCCACAAATAGTAACATCTACAAAGCGCAGAAATGGGAAGCGGGTTTGGGGATTTTATTTCCGTCAACCTTTGGAAACTAATGCGTTGACTTCCTACAATCATCAGAAATGCTGAACTATCTTCTTAAACCATTCCCACTATTTCTTTTATGATCTATCATGGGATATTTTAACTATTTGTACATTATGTGCAAACTGAATGACTGAGTAAACCCTCTTTTTTTCTTCTTCTAATTATACTAATACTTAAAATGACTCTGTTAATTCTGCTGTAAATAGAATTATGATTGGGTAAATGAAGTTTTATATAAGTGATTGAAATTGGTTCCTATCGAACGAGCATGAGGGTAGGGTTGGGTTAGTTACTTGAATGATCACTAAACTTAGCCCAAATAACTCGGTGGTCATTGATTTTCAAAAAATTTCCTAGCACTCACTGAACTTCGACGATTAAACCAAATAATCACTGTTAGCTACGGACATCCATTTTTCCATCCATCCTCCTACGTGGACGCGCCACATCAGTTGCCACATCAGTTGTCACGTATGTTAAGTTCGCCACGTCACTTTTTTGTTAACCCAAAACTGACCATTTAACCAACCCAAAACCCAAATCCCAAACACCCATCCAATTACCAAAAAATTAATCCTTTCCTCCTCCTCTCCTCCACCACAACCACCGTCACCCTCGCCGGGATGCCGTCGTCGTCGACGACTGGGCTCCGGTCGTTTCTGATCTTCTCTTCCTCTTCTCTCTTCTCTCTCCCTCCTTTTCCCTTCTTCAGATCTCAGCCTTGCCAACCCATCTCTTTCCAAAGCTCTGATTTAAGAGCTGGGAGCTGTCTGTCGGAAACAGAAGAAGACATCACAGAGCAGTTCAAGATAATCATAGTAATTCAAAATCAGAAGAAGCCATAGCCAATTATGCAAGAAGTTCTCTTACAGAAGATACTATGCTATTGAATCTTCCATACTTCAACCTCATATCAAACAAAATGACTATACCTACCAACCATGAAATATTCGTACCTGCAAAGCATTGAGATAAGACAGATGAAGAGTCATACAGTCTCCAGTACGAATTCTTCAAGTCCGGCGGATGAAGGTCGTCGGAGCAGATCGAGATCTGAAGTTGGTCCCTTTCCGCCGTTCCACAGCTCCGACCAACGACCCACCTACTCAGATCTCAACCTTGATTCAAGGACAAGGGTTCTGGTTATTGGTGAAAGATTATTTGAAAAAGAATTATGGGTACGGGACGAACAAGATAGGACCTTCGATTGCGGCACTGCTGGGGTTTAATCTCCTCTTCTTCTCTACTTATGCGTATTCTGTGAAAATGATAAACTTCCAGAGAAGATAGGCAAGATAGGGACTCTGGATGGGACAAAGCTTAGTTTAGTCTATTCAGCTGGAGGGACACAGAATGCTATCCTAATGGTCACGTTTCATATTAGTTCAGCTGGGTTGGCAAGGCTGAGATTTGGGAGATTGTAGGAAGAAGGGAAAAGGAGGGAGAAAGAAGAGAGAAGAGGAAGAGAAGATTGGAAACGGCTGGAGCCCAGCCGTCGACGGCGGCGGCATCCCGGCAGGGTGATGGTGGTTGTGGTGGAGGAGAGGAGGAGGAAGAGGAAGAAGGAGGAAACAGGAGGAAAGGATTAGATTTTTTTGGTAATTGGATGGGTGTTTGGGATTTGGGATTTGGGTTGGTTAAATGGTCAGTTTTGGGTTAACAAAAAAGTGATGTGGTGAACTTAACATACGTGGCAACTGATGTGGCGTGTCCACGTAGGCGGATGGATGAAAAAATGGATGTCCGTAGCTAACAGTGACTATTCGGTTCAATAGTCGAAATTCAGTGAGTGCTAGGAAATTTTTTGAAGATCAATGACCACCGGGTTATTTGGCCAAAGTTTAGTGATCATTTAAGTAACCAATCCGGGTAGGGTTTAATCGGAGAGAGAATTTAGAGAGAAGTTATATCTATAAATACATTAATGCTTAATGCAAAAATTTCATTTTTCGGTTGAGACGTTATCTTTTTGAGTATTTTAGAGCTCCTCTTTCATATTAGGAATGTGGTTATTTTGGATAAAAATGATTTTGGAAAATAAATTTAATTCTTTTTCATGGACAAGAATCAAACTCTCAACCTTATGATTAAGAGACAAGATGAACAACCAACAATGACACAGCTAATGGTTATAATATTTTATGCTTTAATAAAAAAAAATGGCAGTGTTTTTAAAGTAACAACAAGAAAATATAATTATAATGTTTTTGTTTATCTATCCCTAACAATTGATAACAAATTTATAATTTTTTACCAACATATTAATTATATGGTGAACACTCCGGTGACGCGTGTAACCGGTGACGCCGCCACGTGGCAATGTGTGATTGGTTCGGGGAAATAATTCAGAAAAGTTTTATTTTTAGACACTATACTTATTTGTATTACAATTTATAAGCACTCCAATTATTTTCATTTTCATTTTGATCCCAGATTAAACTCCGTTTATTCCAAAAAAAATCTGCCGACACCATGACAATATCTCAGCCGTTCATAGACGACGACATCACTCTCTCAATTCCTCAGACTAAATCTACCAGATGGGCTTCTTCACCCAGGGAGCAGTAATTCCAACAATCACTACTTAGGGATTTGGTACAGAGTGGCCAATCGTCATAAACCTGTCTCCACCGCCTCCAATTCTTCCTTTCCTCCCTCAGCCCGCCTTCGGCTCACCGACGCTGGAATTCTCCTCCTCGATCTGGTCTTCCTCTTCTTCGTCAGTCAATTGAGGCAATAGTAATCTAGTGGCTCAGCTTCTCAATTCAATCTGGCAGAGCTTTGACTACCCTAGCGACACATTTCTCCTGGAATGAAACTTGGTAGAAACCTAATCACAGGCCTAAACCCTCAGATTACATCTCCGGGGAATTTTACCTGCGGAATGGAATTCGGAGGCTACCAGGAACTCGTCCAGCGATGATCTTGCTTCCGAATCGATAGTTTTGTCCATAAAGCTCTCGACTTTGATTCTGGGTTCTGGTCTATTTACACAAAAATCACTGACTTGCCGTTTGGGTCGGAGCCAAGCTCATCATTCACAGAGGCTATAATGGTGCACAGATAATCAACGTCATCTTCTCTGTTCTCACTCGTGCGGTGCAAGTATTTAAGCCTTTAATCATTTATTTGTTATGGTATGTTCATTATTCCCTCCTAGAATATTTTGATCTTTCTAATTGTGAACTGCAAAATTTATAACCAGATATCATCATTACATAAAAATGGCTGAACCTTAGAAACTAATTATTATGTGAAGACTGCATTTTTACCTCTTCGAAGTAAAGCAGATGTTTATTTGTCAACGACCTATGTCCGTACGATACTGAATTCTTAGCCTTCTCGAGCCATCTCGAGACTCCTTGCACGAACTCTTCCTTATCGATAAGTGAATCGTGAGACATGTCGAATTCTTTCAGGACATGATACATTGCATTATCGATATCCATGTCTCCTTTCTCAAGTTGTATTCCCATCAGTAATGCCTTCAACACTTTTGTTGTTAGATACGTGTCTGTGTCCTCGCCCATTACCAAGAATAACCTGCTATTAAGCTTGCATTAGAACTTAAGAAGAAGGTCATTGTTTTATCTTATACGAAATTTGCAATTAGATACAAACTTCTGAATTGCATCCACATTAGGTTGACCATTATCCATGAACAATCTTCCAATGTGTTTGCCTTGAGCTGCTTTAAAACCCCTAAGATTAACGGCTTATGCTTTGAATATGCTATCTTTCTTTTTTGAATCCATGGCTACAAAACCTGCAGGGTTTTGTTGAAATCAACAAAAACAAGACTGGTAAAACCGATTCTCCTGGTAAAGGTTGTAGCTTATCAACAAAACGATTGCTACAACGAGGGAAGCAAGAACTGCTGTATTGCTATTGCTTTCCTGGGTTTGAAAAGCTTGTGGAAGCTGGACGATTACAAACGGTAGCAGAGATACAAGCATGATTCTTCCACCATATGATGGCGTCGGGAGGTTCAGCAACGGGACAATGGCGTTAATTTCGGTGAACTGTAGTAAGACCTGGAGATTTGGCACAAATTATGGGATAGATTTGTCACAAATTCTAGGCTAGATTTGGCGCAAATTCTAGGCTACATTTGACACAAATTATGGGCTAGATTTTGAACAAATTATGGTCTAGATTTGGCGCAAATTATGGGCTGCCTTTGTTACAACTTTTGACATAAATTTGTAAAAAAATTGGGATAGATTTTTCAAAAACATGTGAGCTAGATTTGTAAAAAAAATTGTGCTTGATTTCTAAAAAATTTTGGGTTAGATTTGTAAAAAAATATGGGTTATATTTGTAAAAAATAATGGGTTAGATTTGTAAATATTTATGGGTTGGATTTGTAAAAAATTCTATGCTAGATTTGTCAAAAACTTTGTTTTAGATTTGTCAAAAATTATGGTTTAGATTTGTCATAAATTTTGTGTTTGATTTGTCAAAATTAATGTTTTTTATTAAAAATAAAGAAAATAAATTTCACACTTATTAAGGAAGTAGTTTATTTATATAAACATTAATTATATAAAAATTAAAGGATGTTAAATTAAATATTCATTTTTCTCTTTTTATATACCACACTAATTACAACTAAAAAATATTCTACATTTTAGAAATTAATTAACAAAACTTATATATTAAAAAGATTGATATTAATAATCACCATGGCTAAATATTAATTTGATATTTTCAATCAAAAATATTAATTTAGTTTCTTAATAAGATTACTAATACATTAATAATATTGTAAATTCCATAACATTTTAACATAATATTTTTATGGAGACGTGGTGATTATGTATTCTTTTGATATTGTTTACACAAAAGATTCTCACACAAAGTTAGTAATTCATCTAATCATCATTTGATGTAATTGGGCCATAGCCTATGATCTAAATGAGCAAGGACGGCGAATCGTGATTTTCAGAACCAGACCAGTGAGGCCAAGAGTTCAAGATTAAACAGTTTAACCGAGTTTGAACAGGTTTTTTGAATAATTTGAGTTTTAAAATCATAAAAAAAATCATGAAGAATAAAAATCAATATTTATAAGATAAACTAAAATGAACCATAAAATTAATAAAAATTATCTAATTAATCCAAAAAAAATTCTCTATCATTGCTACTCTCTGCAAAAAAAATTTTTTTTTTATTGAAGTGAGTAGTATTATATATGCAGCCAATCTTCAATAGAAGAGTGGCAGAAGACTTTACAAGCAGAAGCCTTGCTGTTATAAAAACAGCAGAAGCAAACTCTGCAGAAAACGGAAAGAGTAAAAGCAGAGCAACAGCAGGTAACAAAACATGGACATGCCGATCAAACATCAAAAGAAGCAAATCAGCCGTTATCGAAAACCAATCTTCTCCAGAGCTGATGCTGCGATGCTGTGAAACGATTGGCGACGAGTAACCAATCCCCAACAGTGAACCACAATTTAAGGAAAATAGCCTGGCAGGAGCTTGAAGAGTCGTTAAAAATTCTATCCTTTCGTTCTTTCCAAATTAACCAAAAAGCTGCGTGCATAATGGCCTTCATTGCTGGATCAAAACCGGAAACACAGTTCATACCTTTCCATGCCGAGATGAAGCCCTCCATGTCATCGTGGAAAGGCCCGTGGAAGGAAAGTCTTGAACTGAGAAGACTCCAAACTGTCGAGGCAAAAGCACAATGTAAAAAGAGGTACTCCACAGATTCAGAGCTGTTTAAACACATCACACACCTATTTGCTAAATAAAAGCCCCTCCGTTCAAGTTTATCAATAGTGGCAATCTTTTTGTGATAAGTCTCCGCAAAAAAAAATCAATTCACCACTTATGTAATCATGCAGCTCTTCCACGCTCGTTTTTCTTCCATAAATAATTCGAACACAAGTCTCTCTCCAAAGCATAATAGCTAATGGTCAAACACTAACTAATTTTTTTTTACTTTCTATAGGGTCCCTCTACCCTTCCAAGCAGCACAAACCTACTGAAGCATCATCATCCAACAGCCATAACCCAAATCTCAGGCAATACTAAATCAAAAACTCTCTCAAAGTAATTACAAGCAGTGAACAAATGATTAAGGGTGGAAGTTAGCCCGATGGGTAGTGAGTATATTTGAACTGTACCCGTCGAGCCAAACGAGTACCTAGACATGTTTGGGTTCGGGCTTCGAGATGGGTTCAGGGGCTTACTGGGTACCCCGAGCTCGAACCCAAAAATACTCAATACCTGTATTAGGCCTGAAAATACCCATTAGTTGTCTTATAATTATATCCCAAGTAATTTTTATTTTCTACACAGTATTATCATTTTTGGGGCCCTTAGGCCCAACCCAGCCGGCCAGTCTAAACTGATTCCGTCTCTCGTCTCCGCCTTCTCTCCTAATTCGAATTAGGGTTGTATACGACCCGAGCTGCTTGCGAGCCGCTCGTGTTCGTGCTCAGATTTTTTTTTAAATTGCTCGTTAGTGAGATCGACTTGTCGTAAGCGACCTGGCTCGTGAACAGACTCGTCAACTAAATGAGCCAAGCTCGAGTCAATACGTTGGTTGACTCGGCAACCTCGTGAGCCTGCTGGTTTCGTTAGCTTGTTAAGCCAAGTTCACGAGCCGACTCGGTTGTAACTCATATAATGCTAATCCAATGGTTTGGGATTTGAGAGATGACTTTCTTATATTCATTATTCATTTAGTTTAATTTAGACTTTCTAAATTGGATTTATTATAAACTAATGGTTTATTGGGATTGGTAGATTGTTACTTTTGCTCAAGAGATTAGCACACTACAAACAAATTTACTTTTAGCTACTACAAAATTACAACGGCATGAAAATGCGGTAGTAAATAATTAGTATTTACTACGACATAACTATTTAACGTAGTAATTTGCAGTAGTAAATACTATTTGCCACACCACTATTTGCTACACTCAACATCCCTGTCGCAAATAGTGGTGTGGCAAATAGTATTTGCTACTGCAAATTACTACATGAAATAGTGATTGCCGTAGCAAATACTAACTATTTGCTACTGCATTTTTATACCTTTGTAATTTTGTAGTAGCTAAAGGTAAAAAAATTTGTAATGGCATGTCACTTCAACACCTTTTTTCCGCGACACCCTTGCCATGTCACCTAATTGAATCTAAACTCGACCCAACTACCCAACCTTTCTAAACCAACCCAAATTACCTTAAATCTAACCTAACTCACTCAATAAAACCCAACCAGCCAAAACCAGTAACCCAATCTAACACAACTTCTTCCCCATCTGCTACTCCCATCTCTGGAAGAATATGCCTCTTGCCGCCCTTCGCCGAAAGAATATGCCACCTGCCGCCCAGTGAAATTGAGGAACTACTTCCTTGAACGATGCTCTCCCACATCTGAACAAGTATAGCATGCTAAGCTTTAGCCTGGTTCTTCTATTCCTTCTTCCTCACCCTCCTCCCATTATTTGATTTTGGAATTAAGTAGAACAGAGAGAATTAAAGTAAAAGTTGGTTTCCTTGAAAAGAATATGAAAAGAAAGCTAAAAACCCATGGAAGTAGAGCAAGAACATCAACCGTTGATTTGATATAATTTACCAACTAATTAGACTTCAAGTAGGCATAGATCAACTTGAAAAATAGAAGACCCATTGATTGAAATCGAGTGGTGAGGCGAGAAGAGTGTAGTTGGAAGGTGATTACAAACAGTTCTGGTGAAGTAAGAAACAAAGTAAAGTAACTTGACGGAGGGATGGGACTTGGACGCCTGAAGGTGGGCCTGTTTGGAAGTCTAGATGTCGATGTTGTCTTTTAGCTTGCCCCACTGGAGCTGATCAACTAAGCGATTGACGGCGTGTTTGGCGGTGGAGCTAGTGAAGAAGGGTCAAGGAGGTGGTTGTTGTTGTTGTGGCGACTATGAAAGTAGAAGGGAAGGGAAAAGAAAGGTCTTTTATTGGGAATATAGATCTGGTTTCCGATGACAGTGGGGGAAAGAAGGTTGGCGGCAGTGTTCTGACAAAGAAATATGTTTGGTGGAGTGTCGAACGGGGGAGGGAAGATAGTGAACGGTGGGCAGAGGGGTGAAGGGTGGAAGATGGCTGGCGGCAGAGGGAGAGGCATCAGAGGAGGATTGACTGCGTATAGGAAGGAAGAAGATGAAGTGGTGGGTTAGTTTGTTGGTTTTAGATTGAGTTGGGTTTGATTGGATTGAGTTAGTAAATTAGGTTGAGTCGAAGATGAATTAGGTGATGTGGCAAGAAGTGATGTGGAATAAAGGCTGAGATGACATGCTGATATCAGCACTTAACGAAGAAATTGGACGGAGACTTAACGGATTGACCAAATTGTTACAAACCCTTATAGGTTAATGACCACTAGGTTACAAATCAAAGATTTATGACCAGTTTGTTATAAACCCCAAAGGTTTATGACCAAAATGGACAATAAGCCTACGGTAAGTCGAATAAATCAACAATAGAAACATATGATAATAGCGAAATTCTAACTCCTAATTAGATGAAGATGGGATGAAATAGAGTGTTGTGAGAGTGAAGATTCAACTATTATTCTCAAAATCGCGAGAATGAAGCTACTCCGCTATGGATATCCAGGAGACTCTCTCTCTTAGTAGAGCATTTCTCTTCTCCCTTTCTGTGGAGCGTGGTCAATCTGTGTTCTTAGTTCGTGTTCAACCGTTCGGTCGCGTCAACGGTACTTAGTTCTTGTTTGTCGTCGTCTAGATAGGTCCAAGAAGATTTGGTTTGTTGGATCTCAACTTCAAGGGGAACCGTTGCATCCAGGGATCATAAAGAGTGTTTTGTAGAAGAAGGTGTCAATCTCGGCGGAGGATGGAAGCGTCAAAGGAGATGGAGGAAATCATTAACAGCACAGCCTTACTCAGTTGCAGAGACCCAATTCTGATTCTCAAGAGGTAAAAATCGGTGACGGAAGAGATAGCAGGGAAATCTCTGGTGGGAAGGTTCATAACCCAAAATCCTTGTTCAGTGACGGCAATCAAGAACAATGCACTACGTGTGTGGAAATTGAAAGGAGACCTTAGGGTTAAACCGCAGCTGGTGCAGAACATGTATCTATTCTCCTTCTTCGAAGAGGAGGATAAGGCTCGTGTTCTGGGTAAGAGTCCATGGAACATTATGCAATCACATCTCGTACTCAGGAGTTGGAATGGCTTAGTATCGTCGGACGAAGTCAAAATCGACTCGACGATTGCATGGGTTCGAGTTGTTGGGCTGACCCCAGATCTTAGAAGCGATGAAAACTTGGGGGAAATTGCTGGAATGTTCAAGGGTTTAGTTGAAATTGATGAAGAAACCCAAAGATCATCAGAGCAGAGCAGTATAATGAGAGTTCGGATGGAAATCTACATTGACCGTCTGCTGCCGACGGGTTTTCGATGTTCGACGTCGGAGGGTAAGACTCAACAAATCAAATTCGTGTTTGAAAACATCCTGAACTTTTGTTATTGTTGCGGTCTAATGGGTCATACAGTCTCCTACTGTAAGATCAGACTTCAAAACCCGATTTTTTTCGAGAAAAATCCCACAAAGTTTGGCAGCCACATGAGAGTAGAGGTGTCGAGAAGACCGAAAGAAGGAAGGAGGAAGGAGGAAGGAGTCGATGAAAACAACCTCTCCGTCGGTGAGAGGAGAAGGCGGTCATTACCCATCGGTAGGAAGAGGTAAAGTCCCTTTTGTTCACACTCCCCCAAATTTATGTTTCCCATAAGCCTTCTCTTCTCCCTCTAGTTCAACTAAGTTGACCTGTCATGCTCACTCTCCAATGTCACTGACCCCGAAACACACAACCAGCCTGTCCCCTGCATTTACGTCATAACATTATGAACACCTGTCCGAACCCCTAAATAACCTTGAACCCAAAAATTACCATCCAGGCCCCTTTAAACCCATTTTGATTAATGAAGCCCAAACCACAAACATTGAACCAAACTCTCTCTCAAAGCCCACCCATAAACAAATTACTTTCGATTCTGATCACGACCGCATCTTACAACCCCAGCAAGGACGTACCAAGCTCAAAAATCCCACTTGCCTAAGAAGTCTCCTACATTCATAATGCCTCAAATTTCAATCACTTGAACCAACCAAATAACCTGAAAATCTTGAGAAGCCTAGCAACATACCATACAGATCTAGATGAGAAAGCCTTCACAATACCTATTCCTTATCTTGCCCAACACCTGTTAAATTTAGGAGTAGAGCACATTACAGAAACGATTCAGAGCCTACATCCTAATCACTCAAATTTTTCCCCAAGCTCAGCCAACCACCATGACTCAGACCTACCACTGTTAGAAAAAGAGAAGGTGTCATGGAATCTTAAGTTGTGTAGGAGGAAGGATGAAGCTGAGGAAAGTGACTATGAAAGAAGAAAGAGATCAAGAACAACATAAAGTTTGGGTGGGGATTATGGAAAATTCGAGTGGGGTCATGATGTGAACCGCTGCAACCGTGGGCAGACGACCCTAACCACCGCTAGTCTTCAACCTTCGCTTGAGCTCACCGTCGGCACCGGGGCGGAAATAGTACTAGGACCCGTCGGTCGCGATTAACCGAGAACCTTGAGTGTCTGGTAGAATGGCTCCATGACAGAAGATGAATGTTTCTATTGATAACACCGATCCTAAGTTATGCACGAGCAAAGACTTAAAGGATTTAAGAACAAAGTTCTGAATTATATTTGATTTGGCAAAAGGGTTGAGTTTACAATGAGGTCGAAGCCTCTTATTTATACTAGAGGAGCCGGGATATCCCCGCGGCTTCCTACTTAGGCTAAAACTCGGAAATAATAAAATAATAACTTAGAGTCCTATTTAGAATACTAAAAAGGGCTTAATTGTTCCTAAAGAAACGAAAACTAAAAGGGAAATCCGAGTCCAACACTTAAAAAGAAATAAAACAAATAAAAAACGTGCAAAACCCTAAACCGGCGGATCCGGTCGGGCATGATGCTCACGCGCGGTCCGATTTAGGAAAGCCGACGCCGCCTTTGATGTCGGGGTTGGAATTGGCGGCGTCGGGTGCTCGGGCTTGGAAATGCACGGGGCTCCAGGTGCTGGGCTCCGTGGGGTCTGATGCTGATGCCACTCGGCATCCGGGGTTCCTGTTCGACCGGCCCGCTCGGTCCTCCTCTTCATATTTCTTCATTTCTCCCCATTTCCTTTCTCCTCCCGGGGTGGCACTTGCTATGCTAGGCTCATGTACTCCTGTAGGGCCGAGGGCCAATCCTAAACCTCCTAAGGCTCGGGGCCGTTGTTGACTGGGTGCTAAGGGCCGATCGGGGCCCTCTTAGGCAGGTGCTGGCGCCCGGAGGAAGTCTGCCTTCGGGCCTCCTTCAGTCTCACTCGGGCCCTTCCTTCCATGCTTAGCCCAGTTGTCCAGGAAGGTCCTTAGAGGTTCCCCTATTGTTACCACCCTCCTTTTGACCTCCTGAAGGTCTAGTCCAGGTGTAGGGGCCGTCGGGGCGGGGTCAGCTGGGGTCTCTTCGAGGCATTGCCCGACCTTCCTCCTTCGGCACTCGTTCAGGAAAGCTTCTAAAGGATCCCAATGTTGGGTAGCACCTCCTGGGTCCTTAGATGTAGTGCCGGAGCTACTGGGCAGGTCTGATCTCTTGTAGGCTTCGGGCGTCGGTGCCCAGGTTAGGGCCGGCTGGGTCCGGACGCTCATTTTTGCTTGTTGGGCCCTTCGGGGAGGGTTGTACTTGAATTGGACCACGTACTTAGGTTTTACAAACCTCTGCATGGTTCGGTTGACCGTGTGTCGGAGCTCCAGACGCTTCTTGAATGGCCCGTGTGACATCCTAGGCAAATCCCACATCGACAAAGCACGGGGGAGATCCATGGGCTATGTGGAATAGTTCAACCTTAACTAACATGACGCGTTTTGTGGCGTAGTGGTGGGGTTTTGATCTTAAGAGGATGAGGTCATGGGTTCGAATCCCACCAATACCCAAAAAAAAATCTGTGAGGGCTGAGCCCAAAGCGGACAATATCTTGTTAGGAAAAGGTTGGGGTGTTACAAGTGGTATCAGAGCCTCTCCCCGTCCCTCTTGAATGATGGTGGGGCAAACCTTAACGAGGGCGTTGAGTCCCTGAGGGGGGTGTATGTGACATCCTAGGCAAATCCCACATCGACAAAGCACGGGGGAGATCCATGGGCTATGTGGAATAGTTCAACCTTAACTCATGACGCGTTTTGTGGCGTAGTGGTGGGGGTTTGATCTTAAGAGGATGAGGTCATGGGTTCGAATCCCACCAATACCCAAAAATAAATCCGTGAGGGCTGGCCCAAAGCGGACAATATCTTGTCAGGAAAAGGTTGGGGTGTTACAGCCCGAGAGTCCTTCCTCGTGTAGGTGATCCGGGCGGCGCGTAGGAATAAACATCTTCAGCCCGGCTGGTTGGGCAGATCACTTCATTCCCCTCTTCTTGTAAGGGATTCGTCCTCGAATCCCACAGCTTTCCTCATTGAACACCTAACAAGTACCTCCAAAGTCTGGTTGCTTGTGCGGTGACGTCCGGGGCATCTTCGAGGGTGTCTTTGGGGCTGGAATGATCACTGGAGTCGGGTTCAGACCAAGGCTCCGGCTCCTCAGAGCTCATACTGTCGGTGTCCATGCTCTCTTTTTCAGACGGGCCGCTCACCAGGATGTCTAAGCTCGGGGGGGTCACGTGGAAGAAGGTTTCTTCCTTTCCCCAGTTGGGACCTTCTTTCTTGTCCTCCGTTAGCTCCATGGGAGAGCTATCTTGGCCCCGGGCCATCCTTAAGATGCGGTGAGACATCTCCTCGGCGTGTATCTCCCGAAGTGCCTCGGCGCTCCTTGGGGGTCTAGGAGAGTCCGGAGGTTGCTCCAGTATAGGTACGGGGCTGGCCATTAGTTGCTCAGGCGATGCCCAAGGTGTCACTAGATGCCGGCTCGGGGTTGACCCGATGCTGGCCTGGTGCTGATCTGGCCTCGGTCCGGTGTTGTTGTTGTGCTGCTCCGGGGTTGGGGGTTCTGGCCCGGTCAAGGGCTCCAAGTGGTCTTCTGATCCTGATGTCAGGCTCTTCAGGAACATCCCTGCAAACCTTTTAGGCCCTTGGTTTCGACCTCCTCTCCACTCTCTGAGCTCTTCTCATCTTCCTCCATCTCTTCTTCTCCTTCATCGTCGATCACCACCTCTCCTTCTCTTAGTACCATAGCTCGTTGATTAGGGCAGTCTCTAGCCACATGTCCTCTGCCTAGGCACTGAAATCACACAATGCCGCTTGGCCTAGGGTTAGTACTTGGAATAGTAGGGACAATATTAGGTGTTACCCGATTGGTGGTGGTGCTAGGGTATGGCTTTCCTCCCGTAGCCCGGTTGGGGCCTGGCTTCCACGGAGGATTACTGACACTAGAAGGTCCTCTCCAGCTATTGGTGTCGGGTGGCATTGGCCTTTTTCCAAAGCCATTTTTAATCTCTCTTTCTACTCGGATCGCTAAGGCCACTAGGTCATCATAGTCAACATAGTGGAGGATGTTGACTTGATGCATGATATCCTTTTGTAGGCCGTTGGTAAACCTTGCGATCCTGGCCTCCTCATCCTCCTTAAGATCGAGCCTTGTCACCAGTATCTCAATCTCCTTGTTGTACTCCTCCACGGACAGGCTCCCTTGCTTTAGGGTTTGTAGCTTGGTGTGCAAGTCTCTAGTGTAAGCCGCCGGTACAAACCTCTTCCTCATTCTTCTCTTCAACTCCCCCCAAGTTCTAATGGGTTCTTCCTCCTCTCGTAGGACTTGCCGCCGGTACTGACTCCACCATAAGGCAGCGTAGTCAGTGAACTCTATGGTGGCCACCTTGATTTTCTTCCTCTCGGAGTAGTTGTGGCAGTCTAAGAAGTCCTTCATGCTCCTTTCCCAGTCCAAGTACTCGTCGGCATTGGCCTTTCTGGCAAATTTAGGTACAGTGAGCTTGAGGCTGCTCACATCAACGTCGACGTCTTGGGGTGGTCTTCTATCCCTCTGATCTCGGTCGTCGTGTGGTCTCTCCCTTTCATATTCTTGCTCGGCCGCTCTCCGTTCCATCCGAGCTAGAGCTTCTTGAAGTGTGGCGAGGGTTTGAGTAATATTGAGGACGTTGCCCTCCATATGGTTGATTCTTTCGTCTGCCATGTTAGTTTAAAGTACAGGGAAGCAAATATATCTATCTACCCCTTCATAAGATCAACCTATTATGAACGGAAACCCTAGGGCAGATTTCCTTTCTTTTTATTTTCTTTTCTGTTTCTTACACAAACTCGAACAAGAATGAAAAATATAGATGTGATTTTCTAGACTGATTTTCTAATAGCACGGAAACAAAGATAGGTAGGGTTTTTCTCAAGATTTTCTAAGACTGAAAGTAAAGGATATGAATCCAGGGTTTCAAACCTGAAGACTGGGATAGATTTGGTCCTCGTGTTGAACCTAAGATCTGATACCAAAACTGATGTGAACCGCTGCAATCGTGGGCAGACGACCCTAACCACCGCTAGTTTTGAACCTTCGCTTGAGCTCACCATCGGCACCGGGGTGGAAATAGTACTAGGACCCGTCGGTCGCGATTAACCGAGAACCTTGAGTGTCCGGTAGAATGGCTCCACGACAGAAGATGAATGCTTTTGTTGATAACACCGATCCTAAGCTATGCACGAGCAAAGACTTAAAGGATTTAAGAACAAAGTTCTGAATTATATTTGATTTGGCAAAAGGGTTGAGTTTACAATGAGGCCGAAGCCTCTTATTTATACTAGAGGAGCCTGGACATCCCCGTGGCTTCCTACTTAGGCTAAAACTCGGAAATAATAAAATAGTACTAGGACCCATCGGTCGCGATTATCCGAGAACCCTGAGTGTCCGGTAGAATGGCTCCACGACAGAAGATGAATGCTTCTGTTGATAACACCGATCCTAAGCTATGCACGAGCAAAGACTTAAAGGATTTAAGAACAAAGTTCTGAATTATATTTGATTTGGCAAAATGGTTGAGTTTACAATGAGGCTGAAGCCTCTTATTTATACTAGAGGAGCCGGGACATCCCCGCGGCTTCCTACTTAGGCTAAAACTCAAAAATAATAAAATAATAACTTAGAGTCCTATTTAGAATACTAAAAAGGACTTAATTGTTCCTAAAGAAACGAAAGCTAAAAGGGAAATCCGAGTCCAACACTTAAAAAGAAATAAAACAAATAAAAAACGTGCAAAACCCTAAACCGGCGGATTCGGCGGATCCGGTCGGGCTTGATGCTCACACGCGGTCCGATTTAGGAAAGTCGGCGCCACCTTTGATGTCGGGCTTGGAATTGGCGGCGTCGGGTGCTCGGGCTTGGAAATGCATGGGGCTCCAGATGCCGGGCTCCGTGGGGTCTGATGCTGATGTCGCTCGGCATCCGGGGTTCCTGTTCGACCGGCCCGCTCGGTCCTCCTCTTCCCATTTCTTCATTTCTCCCCATTTCCTTTCTCCTCCCGGGGTGGCACTTGCTAGGCTAGGCTTCTGTACTCCTGTAGGGCTGAGGGCCAGTCCTAAACCTCCTAACACTGCAAAAAAAAGGTGTTTGGCGTCGGTCATACACGCGTTTTAGCGTTGGTCATGACCGACGCCAAAACAAATAGCGTCGATCGAATAAAACGACGCCAGATCTGGTGACGCTAAATTTTAGCGTCGGTCATTTGGTCAACCGATGCTAAACCGCGAGCCAACCGACGCTATTGTGTTTCGGTCGAACCACCAACCGGCTCAGTGGTTAGAACATAGCGTCGGTCGATACGCCTAACCGACGCTAAATTACCAAACCGACGCTAAAGCGCGTGTGTCTGGTCAACCACGCGTTGACCTGTATTATCATTTAGCGTCGGTTGTGACCGACGCTATTATAGGTCCAACCGACGCTATTATAGGTTCCAGTGGGCAGAATTCTGCTTCATTTTTTCATTTTCTCATACTCTTCTAGTGCCAATACCTGCATAAATTTCCCTACATACATCAATTCCATTTTCACAATTCCATTTTGACAATTCACTTTTCCAATCACTAAACATACTGTATATAAATGTCGAAAACATCGTCCTAAAACATTGTACTCAAAACATTGTTCTAACACATGCACCTTAAACATCCCCTAAAACATCTAAAAACACATGCTATCTACTCATCATCCTCCTCGTCATCGTACGAGTCCATATCTGAGGGGGGCATACTCCCTTTTCCCTTAGAAGATGAACCCACCAACTGGCTGAGCCGCTGAACCTCCTCCTCCAGATAGCTCAAGCGCTGGACCTCTGCCTGCAACGCCCTCACTTGATCCTCGGCGGGACAATGGCCGAAGATGTGAGTGGTAGTAGCTGAACTACTACCCTGGCTCGATCCACCGGCTGCTCCACCACGTCTCCTACTCATATTAACCTGAATAGACAAAGACAACAAATAATTAGAATTTGACTATTTTAAATTTACATATATCATATACTACATTACATTACCTGGGAGGGGGTCACACCAGTTCCCATACCGCGAACTCTACCACTGTGCTCCTTCGGATAAACAAGTCCGAGTGCATCATTCGCAGAAGGATATGTCGGGACTGTGGGATCCTGCACCAGCTCCAGAATCCGAGGCTGCACAGTGATGACACAAATGGGTTTCACAACCCAAAGTTAATTAAATAGACACTATTGGAGATTATTTTGTTAGATTGGAATAGGTGATCAAGTACTTACCACATTAGCATCAGTGTAAGTCTGATCATTCTTTGTGTGAGTGATAGCATACAACTCACCTCTACTGGGCGCTAAACCTCCCCTTTCAACTGCCTACAAGTGTACGAACTAAACAATATGAATACACTTTCTAGAACGTACTAATACACAAAAAATTATTGGAAAGTTGAACTGGATTATTACCAACTCCAGTCCTCTAACTCGCAACTTCTTTGACCCTCCAGTGTGGGGTGAGGTGTAAGTCCTCCGGGCAACTGAATTCTTGCGAGATCTCGCCTACAAAATGTTATTCATTTCAATGATGTACGTTGATATAATATAGGCGGCTTAATTTGTAAATGACTTACCACATTATCGGGTCTCAGCCTGATATCCACAAACTGTGCCCACATAGGCGGAGAGATCCTGCCCGGCTTGTGTTCTATTGCCCACACCCTAGGGATCTCCACAAACTCATCCCAGTCGAAGTCCTGGCCCGCTTCTTCAGCTTCCTTCTTCAATTTGTCCTTGTATGTGTTAACCACATAATTTCTCCAAAGACGGGTTTCATAGCTGCCGTACACACCACTATTCTGAGTACTGAGACCCTTCTCACGACTAACTGTACGGAAACGATAACCATTCACGTCGTAACCAGTATACTGATAAGCTTGTCGAGAAGGTCCTCGTGCCAACAATCTTAGATTATTCGAATGTACTACTTCGGTATCATCTAGTATCTGGGAAATGACAATAAAAATAATATTGTATCACAATAGATGATTGGAAGTTGTCGTCATGCAAAGGTTAATGAAACTCAAAGTATACTTACACGACTCCTAAACCATTGCACAAAGTCTCTATGTACAACTTTTTCAACTTCAGCTGCTGATCTTCCTCGTAATCGATGTTTTGTGATTGCTTGGAACTCCCTAGTAAGTTCATATTCAATAGAGAAGAATTAAAATAGAATAACAGTCACACCATAAGTGCAGTTTAGTATATGTACTTACTGTAGGAAAGGACTGACTTCGTTAGCCCCTATAAGGACATATCGGTGTGCTTGTAACCATTCCATATCATTTAACTTATAGGGGTGTTCGCCACCAACATGACGTCCAATTTGAAGGGAACTTGGATATGCCAAGGGATTCATCTCTCACTTGGTCATGGAGTCGAGAACCACGGCTGAACCGAGTTTCAACTCCATCTTCGTAGTATAAGGATACAAATGTAATAATCTCCTCAGAAATCCAAACTTCTGCAATTGAACCTTCTGGCTGGGCTCGGTTTCTGACAAAAGATTTCAGCTTTCCAAAAAATCTGGTTTGGAGGAGGATTTTGTTATTAGTAAAATCATAAAGTAAACGCATAACAAATGCATGTAATAACCGATTGTTATATTGTACCTTTCTATAGGGTACATCCATAGGGTACATCCTTTCTATAGTTCTTTCTGTAGAATGCCACACCATACTCTCAGCTGTTCTATGGCACATGAACAATCTTTGCAACCTTGGAATTATTGGAAAGTATCGATATATTTTCAATGCCTTAAGTTTCTTCTCTTTGCTTCCATCAACTACGTCATCATCAACACCACCATCCTTGTATCTAGGCTGCTTGCAAATCCTGCAACTCATCCCATCTATGTCATTACCCCAGTACAACATACAATCGTTCACACATGCATGAATTTTCGTGTATCCCAGCCCAAGCCGTTTGATCATTTTCTTTGCACTATATCCTGTTGGCGGTATGTTGGCAAACTCGAAAGCTTCATGCAGCAGCTCAATGATCATTGATATTGCTTTATCGCTGATGTTATGCATCCCCTTGATATGATAAAGTCTCAGAATGAAAGATAATTTGGAGAACTTCTTACATCCTTCGTATAGTACTGTTTCTCCATCTTTTAGTAAATCCCTCAAATTTACATTGTCATCATCAACCGGCTCTTGTATTGGCTCAGGGATGCTAGTGTCATTATCTTCGCTCATAGGAATTTCTTCATTCAAATGACCTTCCTCATTAACAGCTTCATTAACAAGTACTTCAGTAGTAGTCTCGCGGACCTCCTCAGTAACGACACCAAAAGCATCATTAACCATTGAACGAAGTGATCTATTATGATCACTTCCACGCACTATTGTACGTGCAGTCCTAGAAGAAGATCCATACAGACGCTCTCCATGTCGCTCTCCATGTCGATCCCAAATAGTATATCCTGGCGGAAATGGCTTGCGGAGTAAATGCTCATACACATCATCTCTACACAACCACTTCTTGAATCCACATTTTGGACATGGACAGACTATTTGCTCTCCGTCGTTGTTGTTGGAGAAAGCAAAATTCAGAAAGCTTTCTAAGCCAATCATGTACTCCGGTGATAATCTTGGGGTGTTAATCCAAGATTTATCCATTAGGAGATACCTGATTTAGTGTAGGTAATAGATTTTTAGTACTGGAGATCATAATCTATATATAAGTTAACTAAGGTAAAATGCTAAGATGTTATAACATCAATTTACAATCATGTTGTAGCAAATAATATACTAGTAACTAGTGTTTGTACGAAATTACCATGAAGTAGCTAGCAATATGTTACTGAGTTTAGTTAACTTAAAAACAAACCATAACTCAACCAATGAATTCTAATATTAATCATATTCTAACAAATAATTAAAAATAACAAACAATTCTACTAATTAATCTCAGTTTCAATATAAATTATAACTACCGCATAATTCATACAGAAAACACATAACACAGTAATCATATACTTTTACTCGCATTAAACCATAAAAACAAATTATAACTGATCATAGTGAAAACATGCATATTACTAGGAATTAGATTAATATTGACGACATACATATTACTATACAAGTTTAATCATTTTTATGAGACATGCATATTACAATCAATTAATTTATGTGTAAAAAAAAGACAACAAATGCATACCTTACACCGGGGTGAGTGACAAAAAGGCAGAAGACAGAACCACGAGAAAAGCACTACTCGATACGGGCACTGAGAAAATAACCACACAACATGTACAATTAGAACTAATCATAATAACTATTTCAATCCACAACAATGCTAATGACACATACAATCTAGAAACTAAACGAAATTTAAATTACAATCTACAATTCAATACTATTATAGGAGTCACAACAATTTCAATTCACTACAATTCTAATAATCACAAAGTATACAATTCTAATTCTCTACAATTCTAATAATCAGAACATATACAATTATAATTCTCTACAAAATAAACAAAATTTAAATTACAATCTAAAAATTAAATAACTTACCCCGAAACACAGGAGGAAATGTCAAGGAAGCACGGTGATGAGAACAGCGTCACAGCAGCTCCTAGCTCGAATGCTGGCAATTTCAGAGGATTTCAGAGGACTTGGGAGTTGAGAGAATTTCAACTTTTGGGGAGGAGTTGCATACTGATTTTCTGCCGTCTGGGGGGTTTTTTATATGTTCGGGGTTTAGCGTCGGTCGATGACCGACGCTAAAACGCGTGTCAGCCGACGTTAATTATACGCGTTTTAGCGTCGGTTGCTGACCGACGCTAAATTGCTTCTTCTGACCGACGCTGAACCAACCATCCGGTCAGACCAAAAAATCAACCCTAAACGGCTAATAGCGTCGGTTGACGCGCTCATTTTAGCGTCGGTCGACTATCAACCGACGCTAAAACGTGAAGTTAACTATTTAGCGTCGGTTGTTGACCGACCGACGCTAAATTGCTACGTTTTAACCGACGCAAAACAGCTGTTTTTTTGTAGTGTAAGGCTCGGGCCCGTTGTTGACTGGGTGCTAAGGGCCGATCGGGGCCCTCTGAGGCAGGTGCTGGCGCCCGGAGGAAGTCTGCCTTTGGGCCTCCTTCAGTCTCACTCGGGCCCTTCCTTCCATGCTTAGCCCAGTTGTCCAGGAAGGTCCTTAGAGGTTCCTCTATCGTTACCACCCTCCTTTTGACCTCCTGAATGTCTAGTCCAGGTGTAGGGGCCGTCGGGGCACCCGGGGCGGGGTCAGCTGGGGTCTCTTCGGGGCAGTGCCCGACCTTCCTCATTCGGCACTCGTTCAGGAAAGCTTCTAAAGGATCCCAAGGTTTGGTAGCACCTCCTGGGTCCTTAGATGTAGTGCCAGAGCTACTGGGCAAGTCCGATCTCTTGTAGGCTTCGGGTGTCGGTGCCCAGGTTAGGGTCGGCTGGGTCCGGACGCTCATTCTTGCTTGTTGGGCCCTTCGGGGAGGGCTGTACTTGAATTGGACCACATACTTAGGTTTTACAAACCTTTGCATGGTTCGGTTGACCGTGTGTCGGAGCTCCAGACGCTTCTTGAATGGCCCGAGAGTCCTTCCTCGTGTAGGTGATCCGGGCGGCGCGTAGGAATAAGCATCTTCAGCCCGGCTGGCTGGGCAGATCACTTCAGGTCATCAACCAATGCAAATTACAGAAAGTTTAGGTCTAGAAAGGAGAGGAGCTTGGCAGCAGAGCTGGAAGAGGAAGCTGATCGAAACGAAGATGTGACCCTGATGGAGAGTTCGTCAAGCGAGGCTGTGGTGGCAAGCCAATTGCCACCCCAATCCCAATGATGCTAAGCTGGAACTGTAGGGGCTTGGGGCAGTCCCCTACAGTTCAATACTTACAGGAGATCATCCGTAAGAACTGTCATTCCGTGATTTTCTTGATGGAGACCAAACAATCAAGAGAATCCATGGATACGATTCGAAGAAGAATGAAGTTTTCTAATGCTTACTATGTGGAACCTGAGGGGTTATCAAGAGGATTGGCTTTGTGGTGGCTTCAAGATATCAACATTCAAGTGCTTGAAGCAACTAAAAATTACATTGATGTTAGGTGGGAAGAGACAACGACGATGTTTGTATCTTTCATTTATTGGGCACCTATGAGGGAGGATAGACAAGATGTGTGGGACAAAATCCGTGAGTTTAGCAATCAGAGAACGAGAGGGGATTTCAACGCAATCCGTAGAGCTGATGAGAAAGAAGGAAGGAATCCGCCTAATGTCACTTCGGTCAGAGAGTTTAACAACTTTATAGAACAAGGGCAGCTGTTAGAAATCAAAAGTGAAGGAGTGAGATTCACGTGGACGAACAATAATAGACAAAAGGGCCTTGTTCGTCAAAAGTTGGATAGAGTTTTGTGCAATGAAGAATGGGGAAATCTCTTTCCGAAGGGAATTGTTCGGAACTTTCCGATTGCTGTGTCTGATCATAGTCCCATGGTGTTCTTTGAACAAGCAAAATCGAGTAGAAGGAGAAGAAGATTCATGTTTGAGGCGGGGTGGATGGTTGAAGAGTCTTACAAGAATCAAATTAAAGAGGGGTGGAGGGCAAGATACAGTACAAATGACAATCTTCAGAACTGCTCTAGAATACTGACCAAATGGAAAAATGAGACAATAGGCAATAACTCTCAGGTTATTGACAACCTTCTGATGGAATTGGCGGATTTAAGCAATAGATAGCTGAATAATGAAAGGCTGGAAAGACAAGATGCAATCCAAGAAGAATTAACTAAGAGATGGTGCATTCAGGAAAACTTTTGGGCAACAAGAGCCAAAGACCACTGGTTGTGACTCGGAGACATGAACACGAACTACTTTCACAAGACCACTATCCAAAAAAGGAGAAGAAACAACATTACCTGTCTTAAAGACGAGAGAGGCAATTGGATCGAGGATGCAAATGAGATCTCAGATCACGTAACCACTTTTTTTAACTCCCTGTTCTCAGGAACAAGGGAGGTGACAGATTTTTCTTTTTTTGCAGGAGTTCCCGGTGTCAGTGACAGAGCGAATGAATGAATGTCTATCCCGAACGGTGTCGGAGGGAGAGATCAAACGGACGGTGTTCCAACTTGGCCCTTCAAAGTCTCCGGGGCCAGATGGCTATCCGGGGAAATTCTTTCAAGAGCACTGGAGCATGATCGAGAAGGACAGATTTAAAGGACAGATTTTGACGATCCTTGGAATCCCAGAAGATGCGAGGTTGGGTAAGTATTTGGGGATTCCAACGGAGTGGGGCGTATCGAAGGTTGAAACATTTAGATACATGCTGGAGCGTTTAGAGCTAAAGGCACAATCTTGGAGGAGCTCTTTACTGTCGTTTGCAGGTAGGGAGACTATGATTAAAGTTGTTCTACAAGCACTCCCATCTTATCTGTTCTCGTGCTTTAAGCTGCTAGTTACCCTAATCAAGAAAATGAATGCAATTGTCATCAAATTTTGGTGGAATGGAGATGTTAAGACCAATACAATTCATTGGGTCCATGCTGATCGCCTCAGGGATACTAGGGAGGCTGGTGGACTTGGTTTTAAAAATTTTGAAGACCTGAATTTAGCTTTTATGGCCAAGCTGGCTGGAGAATTGTGACTCAGCCAAACTCGATGTGGGTTAAGCTGTTGAAAGGGTTATATTTCCCGGTGAAAGACTTCCTTGATGTTAAGAACCATCACCGCCCCTCATGGATCTGGAGCAGTATAATCAAAGGAAGTGAAGCTCTACTTAAAGGGATTCGAATGAGCATTGGGAACGGCCACTCAACATTCTTGAATGATGTTTGGCTTCCAGAAAGAGAGAACTTTCGGTGTCAGGTTAATGAAGGGGAGAACTGTAAAGTCTCAGAATGTGTGTTAATGCCGCAAAGGTGCTAGAATACTCAGAAAATGAGGAGCTTGTACACTGAGGAGGTAGTGAGGAAGATCATTCGAATCCCTTTGGGACCTGAGGAATACGAAGACCGTTGGATTTGGCATTTTGAGCCTAAGGGGAATTTTTTGGTTAAGTCTTGCTATCGACTGCTCCACAATGATTGATCCCAAGGAAATACAAGTGTGGGATGTCCGAAACTTTGGAAGTGGATGTGGAGTCTCTCACTACCTCGAAATATGAAATTTTTTCTTTGGCGAGTGTGCAGCGGAGCAAGTGAAGGAACATCCTTTCTTCATTGGTTCCAGGAAGTAAAGAATTCTGAATTGGCTCCACTGACTATCACAATCTGCTATATTTTATGGATTATTTGGAAGTATATGAACAAGATGATATTCGAAGGAGCAGAACCAGTGCTTGGAAACATGGAATTTCAGGTCAGAAATGAGGTAAAATGCTGGCTATTGAGTCGAAGGTTTGAACCAGGTAGGACTTCTAACTCAAATGAGCGACATTCACAATCTACCCTTCCCTCAATGAGTTTCCAACGGAAAATCGTGTGTGATGGTTCTTTCAAGAGAACTACCCAGCGTGGGGGTTTACAGAGTCATTATGTTTGATTTTGATGGGAGAGTTGTGGATGGCAGAGTTAGTAGTTTCTTTTGCAGAGCTCTGATTTGTGCGGAAGCAAGGGCAGTACTAGCAGCTGTGGAATTGGCAGCGAACCATAACACCGCGATGATTATTTGCTCAGACTGTCAGCTCCTTACAAAAGAGTTGGAGGACCAGCCGGATCAGTGGCCGTGGGAGGTGGTGGCGATCCTAGCATCGATTACTCAGATCTTGAGGAATCATGTGGCGATTTCAATTACCCACGTGGGAAGGAACGAAGTGAGAGAGGCCGATCGTTTGGCGAAGAGAGCCCTTGAGGAGCAAATCTTGGACTTCTGGTTTGTTTATTAGTCGATGTTTGTTTTTGTCCTCAGTTTTGTGATCGAACCTAAGTACTCTATGTTCCCACTTTTTTTGTGGTCTTTGCTCTTGATTATGATTAATCAACCCCTTAACCAAAAAAAAAAAGGATATCCAGGAGATGAATCTCATCTTATTGTGGGGTATTGAGGTATTTGGCCAATGGGCTATCGTCAGATTGGGCATTTGCAACGGGCCGGGTATCTTGAAACCCATCCCCGACTCGAAAATCATTAAAGTGGGTTATCGGGTATTACCTGGCCCGAGCTAGATCAGGGGTCAAAACAGGTAATCCCTACGTTGACCGGTTTGGGTCGGCCGAATTCCCGAAATATGCGATACAAGTTGTCAAGACTAGTTTTTCTAGTCTTTATATGAGATGTGGACTACAATTCTCATAACAATGGTGCAACTTTGTTGCATCCAATGCAACAATTATTATCCACCGTTGGATCTGAGTTGTTTAATCATGTGGTCTCAATCTTATGTTTATATTTCCAAGTTATTTTAGTTTGTTGGAGTTTCCTCCCATTTTCCATCACCGAAAAGTTTCTCGATGAATTTCCCGATCATACGAACCTCTGTTGACGAAAATTTTTCTACCCACGTGATCGTCGTCATTGGATCTATTATTCTGGAAAAAAAATTATTATTCTGAAAAAAAAATTATTTTTCTGAAAAAAATTATTTTCCTTGACAAATTTCATGTTGTCCCATCTATACACACTGTATACATCTCATATTGTTGTTTATACAGGTTGTATACAAATTTTATACACTTTGTACGAGAGTTGTACACTCTGTATTTATTGTTGTATAGTCTGTTGGGGAACTGTATGCACTTTGTACGTGAATTATACATTATGTATTTATTTTTGTACAATTTGTATACCAACTGTATACACTTTGTACGAGAGTGGTACACTCTGTATTTATTTTTGAACAATTTATTTTTTTCGTACATTAGGATTGTAATTAGTTCATACAAATTGTATACATTCTATATGAAATTCGTACACTTTGTATGTCTTGTACAACCTGTATATGACATACACTCTGTATGAAATTCGTACAGACTGTAGAGACGAAAAAATTCAGTGTGTCATCAACGACACTCACATACATAAATAATGGCCTAAAAATTAGGATCTCTCTCCGGCCAACTCGTTATTTGACCGAGAAAATAGTTTGCCGAAAGAGATCACGTTCATATGAGATGAAAAGGTTAAAAAGAACAAGTAAAAAATATAGATTGTTAGATTAAATGAAGGGCTGAGATTAATGCTACATGGAAGACAACATTATTATTGTTGTCTCCGGAACTGTGCTCATGAGATGTAATTCACTTTGTTACCCAATCATGTTCTCGCACGGCTTCTACTTTCATTGCGTGCACCAAAATGCAATTCGTTCACTAATAAGTATAACTTCTTATTATCTTAGATTTATCAATTTTTAATAAATACTTAAGATGAATGTATAATTATCTCGCTAAAGGGTCAAATACTTAAAACATCCCGAAACTATAGGGTGGGTGACAAACTAGTCCTAAAACTTTAATCTGTTACAGAGTGGTCCTATTACTTTGAAATGGGTTACAAAGTAGTCCTAATGACGTCATCAATGTACTTTTCTAGCCATTTTGCGACGTCAACATTGGCACGTCATCAAAAATATAATTTAAAATTTATCTTAAGCTGATTAAAATTTAAAATTAAATCAATCTAACTCACTAGATTTAGTTTTGAATCAGATTTTATAAGTTTGATGAGTTTAAGTTTAGATTTGAATTAGATTGTTGAATTTTAAATTATGTTTTTGATGACATGTCAATGATGATGTGGTGAAATGGCTGAAAAAATACATTGATGACGTCATTAGGACTAATCTGTAACACATTTCATAGTAATAGGACCACTCTGTAACGAATTAAAGTTTTAGGACGAGTTTGTAACCCACCCTATAGTTTCGGGACGTTTTGAGTATTTGACCCCTATATTTAGCTATGAAATAAATTGTCTTTCTTTATTAAGAGATTACCATTAATATATAGTTAATCGATGTGATCAGTAGGCAGAAGATCCGAACCCAACCATATTTGGTTGGACCACTTCCAACCATTTGACAGGAGAGGCAGAATTGACATTTTCAAAAATCAAGTTAACCCTAACCTAATCTTCTTCCCTTCCCTTCCCCCAAACATAACCGCCGCACAACTTTCCCTTCTTCTTTTTCTCCTCCTCTCCACCGCTGCCGCCGATCAACACCGCCGCCGCCGTCGATCATCCCTATTAGCTGTCTCCTTCCCTTTCCCAAACACCGCCGCCAAATCTCTGTTGAACATTTCAGCTAAGAATTACTGGTCATGTGGTTTGAAGGATATGAATTCTCAATCCGTTTTTCCTTGCTTTGGTTGGCTTCTCTTGGTGGGGGTAATAGGAATGCCTGGAGTGACTGCTTATTTCGGATTCTTCAATGTCTGCACTCCAAAGAAAGGTGAATACATGTACGTTTCAGCAACATCAGGTGTAGTTGGTCAGCTAGTTGGATGCAGCTTTGGAAAGGTATATACAATAAGAACTAACTTGATGACTATCACCAACCTTACGAGCTATAATTCCCAGTGACTAAAATATGATGCTTTGCAAACCAGGTACTTCGCAGAAGGGATTGACATCTACTTCGAGAACGTGGGTGGGAAAATGTTGAACGATGTGCTTCTCAACATGAGAGTAAGTGGCCGAATTGCAGTATGTGGGATGATCTCACAGTACAATCTAGAACAAGCTGAAGGTGTTCACAACTTGACGAGCATAATATACAAGCATGTGCGGATCCAAGGCTTTGCATCGTTCAACTACTTCAGCAGATACAATGAGCTTCTGAATGTAGTCGGGAAATACATTAAGGAAGGTAAGATTGAATATGTGGAAGACATAGCTGAAGGTCTGGAGAATGCTCCTGCTGCACTGTTGGGGCTCTTCAGTGGCCGCAATGTCGGCAAGCAAGTGGTTGTCATGGCCCGCGAGTGATGCCGACTGTTTGATCTAGTGGATTATGTGTGGATATTGCGGTGATGATTGTACATGAATTAGCCTCTCTTTTACTGATTGAGCTTTAAAGAATTGTTTGGAGTTTATATGCGATGCTAATGTAATGTCTTACTGTTACACTTATAATAAAATTATGTATTTCTGTTAGTAAGAAGAAATGGTGGATCATTTAATTTTCTCATCATTCATCCTTGTTAATATACCATCTAGAATCCCACAATTCAAGACCCGTGTTCATGGCGAATCAGTATGTCGAAAGCCATTGATTTGAGTTCTGATTGTAGCCGGAAGGCATGTGCCCGCCTTCGTCCGGGTTCGTCGTTTTAACTAGTTATCAACTAAAATCATTGCTAACTAGTTATGTAATCATGATGTTATCTAGTTATCAAATAATCACGTTATCTAGTTATCAAATAATCTCGTTAACTAGTTATCTAATAATCTTGTTAACTAGTTACTAAATCATGATGTTAACTAGTTAACTAAATTTGATAACTAGTTATCATCTTAACAAAATGTTAACTAGTTATCTTAGTCATGATGTTAACTAGTTATAATCTTAAAAAAAATGTTAACTAGTTATCTTAGTCATGATGTTAACTAGTTAACTCGATAAATTATCTAGTTAACTAATTATGCTAAATCGTTAACTAGTTAACATCAGAATAACCGGTTAACTAATTTTGATAACAAGTTATTACCTAAAACTGTTAACTAGTTACCTAGGTAAAAATAACATAACTAGTTAGATAACCTGTTAACAAATAATCTCATTAAAATTTTGATTATATGATTATTTGTTAACTAGTTATCAGGTTAAAATCTGTTAACAAGTTATCAAACAAAAAACGTTGTTAACTAGTTACCCAATCACGATGTTAATAAAATAACTAGTTATCAAGTAAAAATTTTATTAGTTACTAATAAAATAACTAGTTAACATCAGAATAACATGTTAACTCATTTTGATAACTAGTTAACTAATGTTGATAACAAGTTATCACCTAAAAATGTTAACTAGTTATATAACCTGTTAACAAAAAATCTCGTTAAAATTATATGATTATTTATTAACTAGTTATCAGGTTAAAATCTGTTATCAAACAAAAAACGATGTTAACTAGTTATCATTTAAAAACTATGTTAACTAGTTATCAGTTAAAAAAAACACTTTTAACTTGTTAACAGTAAAAAAGGTGTTAACTAGTTATCTAAATCATAATGTTAACTAGTTAACTTGATTAGTTAAATAGTTACTAATAAATTAACTAGTTAACATTAAAATAACATGTTAACTAGTTAACTAATATTGATAACAAGTTATCACCTAAATCTGTTAACAAAAATCTCGTTAAAAATTTGATTATTTGATTATTCGTTAACTAATTATCAAGTAAAACATATTAACTAGTTATCAATTAAAAAAATATTGTTAACTAGTTATCAGGTTAAAATCTGGTAACAAGTTATCAAACAAAAAACGATGTTAACTAGTTATCAGTTAAAAAAATACTGTTAACTAGTTAGCAAAAAAAAGGTGTTAACAAGTTTTTGTGAAAAAAAAATTTGAAAGCAAAAAAAAAATAAAAATTTCGTCGGAGTGATGCCGGTCGCCGGAAAAGTTGCCGGCGACGTTGGCCGGTCGCCAGAGGGCTGGTCACTAAATATTAATATATTTAATCTAAAATATAAAAATTAAATGATATGTGTAAAGTCCTAAATACCCCTAACAATCTAGACCATTGAATTGACCAAAGGGTCAAAAGTGATCTAATGACTGAGAAAAGGTTGGAAGGTTTCTAACTTTGGAAAAAGTTGGAGCCTGATCTCAAGCCGTGATCAGTAATACTATTTACTAATAGCGACGTTGAATAATGAATGCAGCAGCGGAGAAACCAACAGGGGAATTAAATTAATCTCCAACGGCATGCTGCTAATTCGTATGGCCTCCAATGTCGGACTTTTTTTATGCCCAAATTTAATACCCTTCCCTTTCAGTAATTGACAAACCCACCCTTTTAACACAAGACCCAATTTGATAACAAGATAGAACAACGTTTCTTCCAATTTCCAACTTTATTACATTCGAATCCGTTTTTGTTTTGTAATCGAACTTAAAAACTTAAGAATTTTCTCCAAGTTCTAGAATTATTCATTAAATCAATACCTTAAAAACCTATTTAGTATTATCACCATAAAAATATTATGTTGTCACAAATTCAAACCGTCAATAACGAACTTGAGTGAGATAGGGATGTGGACATCTTCATAAAATTTCAATACACGTCACAAAACAATGAAGAAAAAGACGACACCAATTTAATATAATAATATATTTAAGAAGGCAGGAAGCAAGTCAAGAACAGGTAGCGTAAGCGATCGGGTGGAGATTATTTGGGAACACACAGAAAAAAAAACTTTTAGACGGCCACATTGATTTCAAGGCCATCTCCCCATCTTCCACCCAACCCAACACTCCCACTTTAAATGCTTTGATTTCTCCTTAGCAAACCCAAATCAAATCTCCAAATCCCAACTGCTCCTCCAGACTCCTGTAGTTCCAGCTATGGCTTCTCCCACTGCTTTCGTTCTTCTGTCAACTCTGCTCACCCTGCTACTCCTTCTTCAAACGCCGTCACCCTCTGCCGCCGACTTGCTGTCTCCGATTATCGGTCCGGTCATGGGTTAGTTCCTAATCCCACCTTATTCAATTAGTGTATGCAAACTCTCAATCTTTGTTCTGAATCACTGTTGAACTGGTTTTATTTGGGTTTTTTTTTGCAGAGAATGTTTGTGAGAAAGTTGAATGCGGGAGGGGAAAGTGTAAGCCGGCGACCAACATTAGCATAATCCCTTTCGAATGCGAATGCGATAACGGCTGGAAGCAGGCTCTGCCCAACCTTAACGACGGTCTCAACTTCCTCCCCTGCATAATCCCCAACTGTCAGTTCTTCTCTCTATTCACTGAATCCCTCTTCTTATTGACAGCTTTTAATCGATGTCATGTTGTTCACCTGCCTTATTTGATAGCGATCGATCGTTGCTAGGTTTTGTTAAAAGTAAACAATTTTGTTGTGTAGGTTCAATGAATCTGTCGTGTGATAAGCCAGCAGAGCCACCGGTTCAAGACAAGGCTGGAAAGTCCAATGTCACGATTCTTGATCGTAAGTACTACTGAGGGTTAGCTTTGAATTAGTGGGTTTAAGTTGAATGACATGTTTTCTTTTTCTATCCGTGTGGGGGCAGCGTGTTCGTGGGCAGACTGTGGAGGCGGATCCTGCAACAAGACATCCATGTTCACCTACAGTTGCCAGTGTTCAGAGGGATACAATAACCTTCTCAACACATCCATCTTCCCCTGCTACAAAGAATGTAAAGATTCTAACCATCCACTGCACAAACTTCCTTTCTTCATTTGCTAATATTGTAATATACTCAGACGAGGTTATTAATTCGATTTGGGATCAGGTGGGATTGGGATGGATTGTAAGGATCTGGGGATTGGAGTGCAAGGTCCTCCAGCTCCAACACCTGTACTGTCACAAAACGATGGTGCCAAGAATCAAGGTACAAATTCACAGTTCATAAGAGTTGGGTCACGGAATGTGTTGTGCTGTAATGTAGGAATGTTTTAAGCAACTTTCTCTTTGTGTGTGTGTGTTTGAACAGGTACCCCAATTGGAAGAGGAATGTTGAATTGGCCTATGGCGTTGATGGTTTCATTAGTAGCAATCGTTCAGCTGAGATAGAAGACACAGAGAGCATTAGCATATACCTAAATTGATATTAGGATGGATGTGATTTGTTTTGTTTTGTGATTGAGTTTCTACTTTGACTAAATATACCACACGCATTCTATTTCATGGAAATAAATAATAAGAGCAGGTTTCTGTTGAGGAGGACTGTAGGCCGACATTGAGATTCTCTTTTCTTCTGCTGTTAGATATTATAAGTCTTTTGTAATGCTATTGGTTTGGTTGTATAGAAAAGAAATTGCCACACGCTTTTCTTCATGATATTGATAACTAATTTGCGTTGAAAAGTTTAAATGGAAAATATATGATTTCATAAATGTAAGTGGAATCAGTACCGCTATATAGCTTATAAAACATGTACAAGTTGCATTCTCAAAAGCTTTAAAGCAGCTCAGAAAATATTTTACGCCATGGTTCGCATATGAGATTTGTTTTTGCCTTTTTGGGAAAATTGAGTAGGAACGGATCTAGAGTTCCAACCTAATTAAATTGAGCTCGAGAATCCAGTGCTCCTACATAATAGGGGATAATTCAGGTATTTGCAAAACTCACTTAACCCCGGAAATTAGTCAGGTGCTGAATTAATTTGGTGCTGATTCATGCTGAACGAAATCCTGGCCGTTCATGAGTTTGGCCCACAAGATCAATGGCTATGATCAATGGAAGTGTCAAAAGGGTAAAATAGTAATCTTGCAAATGTGTTAAAGTGGTGGGAAAAATGACAGAAAAGTAGGAAAGATAATACTTAATTTTTCTATTCTCTTTCTTCTATTGATAAAAAAATTGACATAATACGTACAATTTGAATGATTTTTCAGTAATTTTAACATAAAAAATCTTCTAATTAAATTACGAATCTAATGATATCACTCTTGATAGTGTTTAAGAAATTAATCATTTTTAGATTTCGTATCAGTTATATTAAGAATTAAAATTAGTAAAGTTATGTTAGGAATTCGTATCAATTATGTTAGGAATTCGTATCAGTTATGTTAGGAATTCGTATGTAGTTACGAATTTAGTTGATTCAAGTTACAAATCATGATTCGTATGGTTTTATAGCATGTTTCGTAACGTTTGAGAACAAATTTCGTATAGGCTTATAGCAAGTTTCGTATGGGTTGAGATCATGTTTCATAACGTTTGAGAATTACTTTGTATTAGTTATGTGGGAGGTTCGTAATTGTTGGACATGTAGGTTCATATCACATGGGAGATGTCATGATACACAATAACCTGTTATGGATTTTAATTACATTTTCAAGTAACGGGACGATTTGATCCTATAATGTTAATTTTTTTTAGATTCCATAATTTTTTTTGCAACGAATCTTATTTGTTTAGTAGGATGATTGTAATTGTTATAGTGTTTTTTCACAGGAGAGGAGGCATAATGAGAAGAAGGTTAGGTCAGCTTCCAAAAGGCTCAAAGTGTTGTCGAAGTACATAATCAGGTGTAAAACCGTGGCAACACATGAAGAACACACAACGATCGCGACACGATGTTTGTCAATTTCAAACATCCTCCATTTTTCTTCGTATACATAACTAGTCAGATTTGTACACTTTAGGCAACTTATTCGTAACATATTGAGCTACACTTTTGTAATACCCGGACCAACAACCACTGCTAAATGATTTAACAGGACATCTCACGCAGGAGATTGTCTCTATAGTTTTTATTGTTCTTAACCTTACATGAATGAAGTACTCTTCCAGAGCAAGTACAAGATCGGTAATCTCAACGGAGAAGAGTTCTTAACATGCAAACCTGAGAATATGTTGTCAAATTTTATAGTTGACACTTATTCCGAGTTCATCAATATTTTGTTCAAGGATGTTGGTATCTGCAACCGCTACATGTTCGGCACAGAGTGAGCTGTAAGTGTTTTTTTTTTGTAACTCAGATGAGTATAATTCGTAATACAATGCAAGTGATTATTGTTACGAATGTAAGTGGTAATTGGTACGAATGTGAGTGATAGGTGATACGAATGTAAATGGCAACTGGTACGAATGTAGGTGGTCATTGTTACTAATGTAAGTGATGCAAATTACGAGTGTGAGTGATAGTTGTTACGAATGTGGTCATTGTTACGAATGTAAGTGATTCATAGTACAAACTGTTTTCTGTTACGAATTTAGTTAATAAATCATACAAATATATCATTGTTACGAATGTAAGTGGTAATTGGTACGAATGTGAGTGATAGCATATTACGAATGTGAGTGATAGTTGTTACGAATGTGAGTGATAGTTGTTACGAATGTAGGTGGTCATTGTTACGGATGTAAGTGATTCATAGTACGAATTGCTTTCTGTTACGAATTTAGTTAATAAATCATACGAATATATCTTTTGTTATGAATTCAGCGGACCAAGCTTATGAATATATTATGATTCATACGCGTAATATATGGAAAACATTACGAAAATAGATGAAAAACATTACGAAAATAGATGGAAAACACACGATATCAATTTTTGGCACCCTCCAACAAGAAAAGAACATGAAGAACACGCAACCCCGAAAATTTAACTAAAAAATATGAAAATACAAAGATTCGTACACATGCGTAGATCCAACTCCGACGTGCTATTTCCTGGCATAATCAACACACAATCTCGTATTTGTTCATGAAAATTTGAGAGAAAAGAGAGAGAGAAATAGAGAATTTTGAATTTTAAAAATGGATGACAGGTATTACGAAACAGCTACGAAAATAGATAAAAAACATTACGAAAACATATATTACAAAACAACTACGAAAGTATTACGGAAAAATATAAAAGACTTACGAAAACATATATGAAAAAAACACCAAACATTACGAAACCCAACGTATCTCAACGAACGAAATCAATTTTTGGCATCCTCCAACAAGAAAAGAACACGAAGAACACGAAAACCCATAAATTTTAACTAAAAAAATATGACAATACAGAGATTCGTACACATTATGAGGGTTGTACGCACTTTCCCGACGTATTCATGCGTAGATCCAGCTCCAACATGCTATTTCCCGGCATAATGAACACATGAATCTCTTCTTTGTGTCATGAAAATTTGAGAGAAAAAAGAGAGAGAAATAGAGAATTTGGCAGGTATTACGAAACAGCCACGAAAGTTTTACGAAAGCAGATAAAAAATATTATGAATACAGATATTACGAAACAACGACGAAAGTTTTACGAAAACGAATAAAAAGCATTACGAAAACATATACGAATTAAAAATCAAACGTTACGAAACCCAACATATCTCAACGAACGACTACGAAAGCATTACGAATACACAGTCAAAACAAACAAGAAAAGCAACTAAAGTAACATCAATAGCACGAAATCAATTTTTGGCACCCTCCAACAAGAAAAGAACCTGAAGAACACGAAAACCCAGAAATTTTAACAAAAAAATATGAAATATAGAGATTCATACACATTATGAGGGTTGTATGCACTTCCCCGACGTTTTCATGCGTAGATCCAACTCCGATGTGCTATTTCCCGGCATATGGAACACACAAATCTCTTCTTTGTGTCATGAAAATTTGAGAGAAAAAAGAAGAGAGAAACAGAGGATTTTGGCAGGTATTACGAAACAACCACAAATTTTTTACGAAAGCAGATAAAAAACATTACGAATACAGATATTACGAAACAACGACGAAAGTTTTACGAAAACGAATAAAAAACATTACGAAAACATATACGAAACAAAAACCAAACGTTACGAAACCCAACATATCTCAACGAACGACTACGAAAGTATTACGAATGCACAGTCAAAACAAACAAGAAAAGCAACTAAAGTAACATCAAGAGCACGAAATTAATTTTTGGCACCCTCCAACAAGAAAAGAACATGAAGAACACGAAAACCCAGAAATTTTAACTAAAAAATATGAAATATAGATATTCATACACATTATGAGGGTTGTATGCACTTCCCCGACGTTTTTATGTGTAGATCCAACTCCGATGTGCTATTTCCCGGCATATGAACAAACAAATCTCATCTTTGTTCATGAAAATTTGAAAGAAAAAGGAGAGAGAAATGAAGATTTTGAATTTTGAAAATGGAGAGAGAAATAATGATGGTTTCTCAATTATATAGTGACACTTTTCTGTCAGATTTGTATTGTTCACGTGTCAGATTCGTAATACTTTTTTTTGCCCAAAATACCCCTCGCGGGTTAGCTCCATCTTGAGCCGTATGATGAATCGGACGGCTATTATTGGGTTCAGCATGGTGCTGAATGACCCCATTCAACACCCCACCATTAGCCCTTAACCCCTCTCAAAAGTCAAAACTCTGTCATCGAACCAAACTCTCTTTTTTTTTTTTGCAACTACAACGATGACATACGTAACAACTCCTTTGACGACGACGCTAACAACCTCCTGCACAGGATCGGCAACGACAACACCATCTATCGCTACCTCTACCCGATGAAAAAAAAAACATGAGCATAATCAGCGAGGGTGAAGAGATCGCAAAGCAGCTGATGGTTGGGAGCAAGTCCAACATCTGCATTTGAACCGGTTGGACATCAAAAGACGAAGATCCATATCCTTTAAAATTTGCCTAGCTTTTGGGCATTTTTTACTATTCTAGTACATAGTTTTGTAACGTATTTAAATCGATGGTAAACGCTTCGGTGCACCCACTAACGTTTGTGCTATCTAGAGTGATATTTCTATTGAACTAATCGTTTATATCAATAGATTTAATCTTAATAAGTCTAAATTGAGCTTAATTACAATTTTTAGTCATCATAGTATAAGATTATACCTATTGTTTTTCACGTTTCTTTCTACAGCTGCATTTTTTCTCAATATGATAGATTATCATCTCTACCAAATTAGTTTTTTGTTCAAATCGTCTTATATATCCTTTAACAACATGTAGATTATTATACTCGAAAAAAAAAGATATTTAAAACATGTTTATCTATCAAAATGTTAGTGGGTGTACCCGGTGCACCCACTTTTAATGGGTGCACCGGAGTGTTCACCTTAAATCGATACATAGTTATTTAATTTTTATTACTTTGGTGAAATCACCTTTCATTCCTATTTCCTTTGTTATTTGTTGTTGTAAAGACATAAAATGGTGTTTGTTGTTGTAAAGGCATAAAATGGTGTTTGTTGTAAAGACACCGACTAACCAACTTAAAACGCTTAGGCTAGTAAATAATTATTACATCCAAGTAGACAGACTATGCTTCTAAGATATAGGAAGGCTCAAAATGAGTTAGCCCATCAAGTAACCCCGATGTCAAATATTCATCGGGAAACACTTCCATCATACAAAATCTTCAACCTATCCCATCGTCCCCACTCACTTCATCATAATTTTGGCATTATAGGCTTTAATATGTCAAACGTCCCATCCCTCCACAACTAAGAGCCATATCTCTCAATGAGATTTGAGAAATTGGTGGGCAAAAGAGAAAATGGCATTGTTAACTGGAGAGAGACAGATGTGTATTATTACATACAATGACACTACGACTTTTTGGCTTATTACACATTTATACTAACTCCAATCCTAAGGTCTTATAACCCAAAGTTTAAGACCTCAAAAAGTAAATAATAGTACTAAAAGTAAATTTCCTTCCAATCATAAGGTCTTATAATTTAAAGTCTTATAATGAAGTTGTGCTTATAATTTGTTTTAGATAGATATCTAGTTTATAAATTTATAACTTGATTGTCATTTATGCATACACTACTATAATTAATTAAAACGAACATTTCGACAAAAATAAATAAATTTGAACATTATTTTTTGGGTTATTATTTCTAAAATACTCGAACTTTGGCGATTTATTTTGTAAATGCACTAAGTTAAAAAAACCCCAAATCTATCCCAGACTTAACGCCGTTAGTCCTTGTTTGTAATATTTTAAACATTCTGAACCAAGTGGCTAACGGAAATAACTTTTAAGCTTTCTGTCTTCTAAAAATAGTAACTCAGGTTTGCCCAAATTGCATTTTGGAGCCTGTTAAATTTAATCCCTTTAAAATCCTCCCAAATACCTTCTTCTCCGACCATCTCCACTTTGTCCTCTTCACCGCCGCCGCCATGTCCAACACCTGCATCACCGACGCCACGTCAACTCCGCCACAACCGGCTACCCATCCTCCGATCTGCCGTCGAATCAGGCTTCACCTCCTCCTTCCCATAGCAAATCGGCAATTTCGCAGACTCCCTTCTTTCTCCGATTTCGGAATTGAACAAACACAGTTGGATAGCTACAGAGAGTGGATTCATTGCATTCGATTTTGACCCTTGAAGAGGTATTCTTAATTGAATTCTTCTCAATTAAGCTTTGACTTGAGGTTTCTTTAATTAATGATAAAGCTTCAATCTTCCACTTGATTATTGTTAACCCAATCAAATATTCCATCTGCAGTTCTGTTGCCACAGACTTTGTTCCAAATTATCCCTAAACCCCACATTCTTCTAGAGAAGAAGGAGAAGACACCTCCCCTGCCGCGGACGATGAGGACACCAGAGTCGAGGTTGCTCTGATCGTTAAGCTTGAAGAGGTCATCGTCACCACTGGCGAGGAGGATGAAGATCATGTGGTGGATTTGAAGGCGAAGCTGTGCATGTCGCTGGATCTACCGAATCCGCCCCATGAAGCACGCTGTCACGTCCTCGGATCCGCCGTCCGATTTGGCGTCTTCTGGCCTCCGTTTCCATCGGCTACAATGCCGCCTCCCAAATGAGGACCGCGTGCCGCCATCTAAGCCGATCTGTAATTCCGGTCGTCGTCTAAGGGAGATTCGTGGAAAAATCCAAGAGCTTCTTCTTTCCTTCTAGCTTCTCTTTCGGTGGGCAAGTTTCTTCTTTGGGGAACTGGAACTAGTGATTCATCTCCTGAGCACTGGAACTAGTGATTTCATCTAGAACTATTACATCAACCCTGTTCTCAGAGCCCAAAATCGAAAACAAGCTGAATAAAAGAACTGTTTAATTAATCCGTGTTCATATGTCGCTGAGAGTAAGGATTTGTTGTCGGAGAGAGAGATGATGGGAGGGAAAATTGGTGAGGTGTTGCTGCCGCCGGCGATGGTGGAGGAGGAGGAGGACAAAAGGAAGGGCGGCGGCGGGAGGGCAGCGAGAGAGATGGGGTAGGGTTTCAGTTAAGCCTTTGGGATGATTTGTAAGGGATGAAATTGAGTAGGGTCCAAAATGCAATTTGGGAAAACCTAGGTAACTATTTCTAGAAGACAGAAAACTTAAAAGTTATTTCCGTTAGCCACTTGGTTCAGAATGTTTAAAATATTACAAACAAGGACTAACGGCGTTAAGTCTGGGATAGATTTGGGGTTTTTTTAACTTAGTGCATTTACAAAATAAATCGCCAAAGTTCGAGTATTTTAGAAATAATAACCCTTATTTTTTTAAACAAAATAGGCCAAAAACATATTTGTAGCCAAACCTTTCCGGGAAATGTCAAACATAGCCAAAACTATTCGTAATCCAAAAAATGGTAATGTTTTGTTTTCCGTTAATTTTTCCATCCAAGTTAGCTGAAATTTAACCTCCAAAATGACGTGTCAGCTGATGTGTCAAATTTTTTGCCACATAATTATTTTTAATTAAAAAAGTTTCACCAAAACAAAAAAATAATTCCAACCCTAATTTCCCTATCTACTCCTCCATCCGCCACACCTCCTCCGACCTCTGCAATTCCCTCATCTTCAGCAACATTCTCACTATTAACATAATTTCTCTTCCAATAGTCGATCTCAATACCCGACCATGAAATCAAGAACCAGTTGGAGGTAGCGGTATTATTCCGATACGGCCAGTTCTAGAGGAATGCTTCGTAAGCTGATGGCTTGTGGTGGTCCTGCCGATACAGCCGTACGTGGTCGACGCTGCTAATAACAAGTCAACATCTCTCCGGTCTAGCTTCCATGCTGAGAACAAGGTTCATGGTACTAGTACTGTAAATTCACAGAATAAGGGTTTGGTCGGATTGGCTGAATTATAGCTCAAGCTACACCAAGACCGCCAAAATCAGAGCTCATACGCCACCTTCTGGCTGCACAGTTTGCAGTTACTGCTACCACCAGCCGGTTTCGACATTGGTTGTGCAATCTCCAAGGCCAAGCTCACTGCTTCTTTTTGCTTCTAGTTAGGGCTGGGTTCCAAGGAGGAAGCAGCCGGTGCCGAACCCACCTTCGAACCCACACCGCGATGGATCTAGAGAGCGGAGAAGCAATATATACTAGAGAAGAGAGATAGAGGGAGCCAAGGAGGAAACAGCCGGTGCCGATCCAAGATCTAATCCAGATCTCCGATTCCACCACCAACGACTTTCGGAATCTCCTCTTCAACGACCCCGTAAGCTTGTGGCGGCGGCGTTCTGACTCGGCTTCCTCCAGGCTGGAGAAGGAGAGGGATCAGATGGCGACGATTGGCGGAGGCAGGATGAGGGGAGTGCGGTAGTGGTAGAGGGGGATTGGATGGTAGTGGGTGGGTTTTGTTTTGGGGTTGTGGGTGAAGACTAGGGGTGGGAATCAGTTAATTCGATCATTAACCGATTAAAATCGGTTAGCCGTTAACCGATTAAAATTGGTTAACCGTTAACCGATGATTGACCGAAATAAAATCAGTAAAAAATCGACCAAAATTCAGTTAACCGACAATTGACCGATTTAATCTAATTTTAACCTTAAATTTCCATATAAATTGAATAATATCATAAATTATACACCATGTACATAAACTTTTGCACTAGAACTCATTATTCCATTATTGTTTCGGTCAAGGTCGGTTAACCGCATTTTAACCATTAACCGACTTGCTAAAAAAGGTTAACCCCGACTTGACCGACCGAATAATCGATTAACCAATGGTTAACTGATTTCGATAGGTTAATCAATTTTAACCATTAACCTTAACCGATTTCCCACCCCTAGTGAAGACGGTGGCGGCGGAGTGTGAGTGGATGGGTGAAGATGGTGGCGGCGGGTTGTGGTGGACTGGTGGTGGGTGAAGATGATACCCCCATTGTTTTTAATTTTAATTTTCTTTTATCTTTTATCTAGGTTAATTAATTAATTTTAAAATTTAAATAATGGCATGGCATCTAACGTGTCATCTATTTGACCGGTCAAGTGGGTGCCACGTCAGCTCCGTTTGTATAGTCATTAATGTTGTTAAAATTTTAACGGATGTTGGCTATGTTTGTCCTAAAAAATAAAAATGTGGTCTAAAAAGTGTGACGCAAGTAGTTTTGGCTATGGTTGACATTTCCTGAAAATGTTTGGCTACAAATTTGTTTTTGGCCAACAAAATAAAACAACTTGGTTACAAATAACTTGAAAAAATATTTTTTTTTAAACTACCGGTACATCTACCAACCTTCAGCTACCACATGTCCAACTAACTTCTTCACCCATCATCCACATGTGAGATCTATCCACCAATTTTAGTTCCAAACGTCTATAAATATGTTATTTGGTTGTTATTTGAAGTCATCACTCCCACGTTAAAGAAGTGTATTTAGTCTCAACCTCTCTAAAAGTTTATAATGGCTGCTGCAATTCGAGGCATTCGTTGGAGTATGAACGGGGATGAAGACTTATGCATGGCATGGATGGATGGAAATTTCGCAGCTCGGGAGCTTTGATGATTGCCATATTCTCAATGATGGTAAAATATGGTTACGGTTACAGGTTAAAATTGAGTAATCGATCGACTTTGATCGAACAGTAGTTACAATTATAATTATTATAAACAAAATTGTTGTAACCGACTGACTTCGGTTCGTCAATCGGTGAAGTCGATACCAAATTGGTTGGTTAACAGTTAAGAAGTTTGCAGTTTTAAACCACTCGATCGACCGAAATCCATTGATTATTAATCTAACCAACGGATTACCATTCCCACTACAACACCACATTTTAGAATATATTTTATTATTTTGTTACTTTAAATCTAGTCTAAGTTTAATTAAGTGGACAAAGTAACTTTAAATCTATTGGCTAAGTATAATTAAGTGGATAAAATGAGTGTGATTGAGTATGGAGCTTAAGTGGGCCCCATTTTTTAAGACCAAGGTTGGAAAAGTCTTAAATATGGAGCTTTTCCATAAGATTTGGGTTTTTTTGGTTGGGTTTATCCAGGGGTGGCTATTCGGTTAAATCGGTCAAACCGAACCAAATTCAGTCGGTCACCGATTTTGAGTTCGTCCCAAACCTGAGACCGTGCCCGCAACCGATTTGAATTCGGTTTGACCGTGACCGAATTCAAATCGGTCACGGTCAACCGAGTTGACCGATTTCTACCCAATTTTGAGTAGATCTGAGATTGGAGCCTCTGTTTTCGGCAGCCCTTGACGGTGACCGAAGAAGAAGAAGAAGAAGAAGAAGAAGAAGAGGAGGAAGAAGAACAAGCGGAGGGATGGGTCGACCGGCGGAGGGTTTGGTCGGTTGGAGGAGGGTTTGGTCGGCCGGCGGAGGGTTTGGTCAGCATGGGGAGGATTTGGTCGGCGGGGTGGAGCTTTGGCGGGCGGAGGAAGGAGGCCGCAGGATGTGCTGGGGAAATAGATCGAAGGAAGTGCTGCTGCTGCTAGGGGTTTGAGATCGAAGGAAGTGCTGCTGCTGCTAGGGGTTTGTTTCGGCGGCGGTGAAACAAGGGAAATAGATTGAAGGGAAGTGCTGCTGCTGTTGGGGTTTGTTTCGGCGGCGGTGCTGGGGTTTGTTTCGGCGTCGACGGAGGGAAATGGGACTAGATCGGTGAAATAGATCGGCTGGGGCTGGGAATGTGGAAGGTTGAAGAAGTTGAAGGGAAGGGAAGGTTGAAGAGGTGCTGGGGCTGGGAATGTCGAAGGGAAAGCGAAGGGAAAGAGGATGGACAGAGGAGGAGATACGACCAAATTGGCCAAATCGGTCAATGACCGAATTAGAGGCATGTGACCGATGGGTTCAAACCTATGATCGCAGCCATTTTCGAGTTGATGAACTCGGTTAATTGGTCACCGAAACCGATTTCAAATCGACCTCATTTCGGTCAAACCAAAAACCGAAACCGAACAAGCCACCCCTAGGTTTATCCTATGATTGGAAGACCATTTGGTCTTAAAAGCTTTAAATTATGGGTTATAAGACTAAGATTGTAGGTGGTCTTATACATGACATTTGTTGAATTCTAATAATGACACAGACTATTGATACCTTTTTTGAAAGTAGCATGTCGTCAGTTTTCGCACAAAATCATTCTACGTAGCCCGACAGAGTTAGCTGATTGTGTCCAAATTCTTAAGTGGCGTGTGACATGACTGCCACATCATATTAATTAATTTTCTCCTTTTCTTCTTCTTCCTCCTTCATGTTTGTTACTGTGAAACCCCCTCTCTTTCAAATTTTCAATTTCGATTTCCCTCACACATATCTTCTTCAAACCAAAGCTTCCTCTCTTCTCAAATCCACCACCACCGCCATCGCCGAATCTCCTTGGTTCAACACTAGTAAACTGAGGAGGCTTGTTTGAAACCCATCTATTAGCCTTCGAATGACCTTCAAAGAATGACGAGACTCTCTCCCTCCCTCCTCTCCTATCGAATCCATCTCCTCCGGTCGTCGCTCGCCGACGATCTCTTCCCCTTCAACCAATCATCCGCCTCGTCAGCCCTAGATGGACCAAGTGGTTCCCTCATCACATCGCTCTCCCTACTCAAATCCCTAAAATTCGAATCTCAACCACCACCAGCCTTCTTCCCCCAATGCGAACTCGACGAATCTCCGTAAGAGGAATTCGAAACGGAAACAGAGTCCTTATCTTCCTCTTCCTTTTCACACTTCTTTGGCTCTCCTAATCCACCATGGGAAAAATCCAGAAAGCAATCAACGGAGAGATCATCGGCCAAATTGTTATTCAAATTCAACAATACCAAATCATTTTCTTCCTCTTGGGGGGAGAAGATTTTACAACAGCCATAGCTTCCCTTCTGAAGCTCGATTTTCAGAGCTCTGAATTCCATCTCTGAATCAAAATTTCACAACCCACAAACGAAATCAGACAACACGAAGTAAACCATTTCCAGATCTCGATTCCAAGTACGTCCGTGTAGCATTGATATATGCAAGAAAAGGCGGCGTCTTGCAGAGATGGTTGGTTCCCATGTTCTTCAAAAGCTTAAAGCTTGAGGAGGCGGTCGTGAGAGAGGCCTGAGTTGGCACGCCAATCGAGACGCTGGTTCCTGGGGAGGGTGTCGAAACACTGGCCTTGGAAGAAGATGATGGACTTTGACAGGGCATCAGAATAGTCGTGGTAGCTGGAAGTGGTGACACTGGTGAGAAGGAGGAAGAGGAAGAAGAAGGAGAGAGCAGTATTTGAATTCACATTGTATGACGAGGGAAGGTGAAGCTTTATAAGGAAGAGTGGGGTAATGGTTGGTTATGTTGGTTAAGGAAACTACTGGCGGTGGTGGCTTTTTATAGTTGGGGATTGGGAGGCGGAGGACGAGGCTGTTTGTTGGCGACGGTGGAGAGAGGAAGGAGTCGGCGAAGGAAAGGAGGAGGAGAGAGATATGGGAAAGAAGAAGATTAGGGAAATTTGAAAATTTAAAAAAATCAGTTAATATGATGTGGCAGTTATGTCACACGCCACGTAAGAATTTGGACATAGTCAGCTAACTTCGCCAGGCCACATAGGATGATTTTGTGCGAAAACTAACGAGATGCTACTTTCGGAAAAGGCATCGGTAATTCGTGTGATTATTGGAATTCGGAAAACGTCATGTATAGACGTGTAATAAGCCAAAAGGTCATGCTGTGTGAGTGTATTAGTACTAATACATTCATATTCATAATATGTAAGTGTTATGACATTGATTATGTCATAACAACGTCATAACGCACTGGTATATCATCATTATACGAGTGTTCTTCTATCATTATGAGATTTTCACATGTCATAATATTGACATAACACTTCTGGAGTTCAAATTATTTCACCAAAAAATTAATAAACTATATCAATATTAATATATTGGACTTGAAAAATTATAATAAACAACATTTGTGAATTTTAAAATACGATATGAGCATTATATTAAGTGATCCGCCCACTTGGATTGAGAGACCAACAAAGTGGTTCAACTAAAGATTGATTGTTGGTCGTCTTTGATGCGCCTTAAGCTCCTTGAGGGCAGTTCCTTGCAAGGCGTATGACAAGGACTGCAGTAATAAGTATGAGAGTTTGTATGAGGGGTGAAAGCGTATAATGAGCGGGTAACAGAGAAGTACCAAGGTGAACCCTTTAGTGAGAGCGGAAGTCTGCATCCTTTAGCGTGCAGCGTGAGGGCGCGTAGTATCACACGTGCGGTCTCAGTGTGTATCATGTCCTTCATTGAATGGTGACCTTGTATTTAAAGGGCCATGGTGGCATAGGCAGTATTCCACATGTTAGATTCTAAGTGGTTCTACAGCAAAGGTTCCACCCTCGACATTGGATGGGAGCCTACGTTCTAGGGGGATTCGATGGTAGGTCCTGCAGTGTAGCAGGTCTAGTGACTGATGAGTCTGCAGACAGTGGGTGGATGATGGACAGGGCGGGCGCCCCCATACTGCTGATGGGATGACACCTGCCATCTTTAGTCAGAGTCCAAAGGTTCTGTGCAGAGAGGTGATGGGGTGGGCGGATTTGTACGCCGTGAGGTGCCATGGGTGCATGACTCAAGGTCCCAACATTAAGAGTTATACTAATAAAACTTTAATTAGGAGAAATTTGTATAGGATAGAGAGAGTGATATTTTTTTAGAAAAATGAGTTTCAGGCAGTTTTGTGTAGCATTCCTTGTGAAAAAACCTTTTTTTTTGTACAATAGCTAATTCATTAAAACTTAAAGGGTAAAAAGTTAAGAAAGGGTAAAAGACTCCAACAAGAGAGAATACCACTAAACCGAGCATAAGAGAAAAGAAAAACAACAAATCGGAAAGTAGAACTGAAAAATCGAAAGAGAACGAGGGGCTACCGCGAGTCACTAGAAAGTGTCGGTCGCAGCCATGGAAACAGAAAGAAGAAAAAGAAGGAAACTAGAGAGAAGGAAGTCAAAGGTTATCAAACAAGGAGGGAGAGAGTGTTTTTTTTCAGAATTCGAATCTGTAGAATTAATTATTAATTATAGATTTGTGTAAATTGCATATTTCAACTTTATTTAAAGGTTCGGATTGGGGAAGGGAGGCAACTAGCCAATTACTAGTGTTTATTGTAGCTGATCAGGATCCAACTCCTTTTAGGGGTTGGATTTTGGTCCAACCTTTTTCTGGTCATTAGATCACCATTTGTCCACCTTTTCATATTTTTTACCAATCCAATGGTCTAGATTGTTAGGGGGTATTTAGGACATTTCACACAAAATTTATTATTTTTTTTTTGAAAACTCAACTTCTCGCCGACCGGCCACCGTCTCCGTTTAATTTTCCGGCGACCAACCACTCTGGCGAATTTTCCAGTGAGACTCTGATGTGAACCGTCTGCAGCCGTGGGCAACGACCCTAACCACCGTTAGTTGATGTTCAAGAACAACTAGTCATCCTTGTGCTGACGGAGAGTACTTGGAACTGCTAGTTGTATATAGCTAGTAACCCGAAGTGTCCAGTCGAATGGTGCCACACCGAGGGGAGAATACCCAAGATGATAAACCTAACCTTAAGCCTAGCAACAACGAGCAAAAACTTGAAAGGAAATAAAGAACTAAAAGTTCTAATTTAATTCTGAAAATATCTTTTGAGTTGTGTTCTACATTGAGGCGTGTAAGCATTATTTATAGGTGAGGAACATAGAACAAGCTCTTCTATTCCTCCTATGAAGCTAACTCCTAAACGAGATAAATACTAAAAGGAAAAATAAAGAGTTCTATATAAACTACTGAAAAGGAGCTCAAACTAATCCAAAAATAGTCTAAGTAGGAAGTTTAGTTCAAACAAAAGACTCTAAAAAATACTAGAATAAGTCCGACAAAATAGGAAAAGAATACGTGGAATCCGACCAATCTGGCGAATCCTAGTTTGGGTAGGAAAACCTTGATCCGCGGTCAAGGTGGATGGGGTGTGAAATAGATCCTCTTGGAAGGAACCTTAGGTTTTCGTGTTTCATTCTCTAAAAAGGACTAGGAAACACGGGATTTATCCTTCGGCATACAGGTTTCCTTATCCGGAGAAGATTCATGTAACATCCTAACGAGTGCGGCTTGGGATCAAGGAAGTCACTTCCTTGATCCCATCAAAGAAAGGCATTTTAGGCATTTAAAAAAGTTGTTCAGCCACCCTCTATCTCGTCGCCGCCTGTTCGTCGCCGTCGGTCCACCGCCGCCGCCGCCTATCATCACCGCCGGTCTGCCGCCACCGCCGGTCCGCTATCGTTGAATCTCCTCCACCGTCGCCGGAGCTCCTTCGCCGTCGCCAGACGTCGCCGGATCTCCTCCACCGTCGCCGGATCTATTCCGCCATCGCTGGATCTCCTCCGCCTTTGCCGGATCTCCTCTGCCTTCGCCGGATCTCCTCCGCTGTCGCCGAATCTCCTCCGCCCTCGTCGGACGTCGCCGGATCTCCTCCGCTGTCGCCGGACCTCCACCAACCTTAATAAAATAATTTATATTTTAAAATGTTCTTGATTCGAAACAATAACCTCTTTTGCTAAATATTAAACTCCTACCACTATGCTACTAAGCACTTATTGATATTATACAACAATAAAATTATCTTATTAAAAATAGTATGCACATAATTTGTACAAAAAATGTGCACACGAGTACGAAATATGTGTACACTAATATATAAACAATGTGTGTACACGTGTACATAAACAAATGCAAGATATTGTGTACACGTGTACAATGAGTATGTGCACGTTATATAAATATGTGTACACGTGTACAAAGAATGTGTGCACGTGTACAAAGGGTGTGTGCACGTGTACAAAGAGTATGTGCACGTGTACACATTGTGTACATGTACAAAATAAGTGTACACGTATACAAAAAATGTAAGTACATAAACGTGTGCTTGTATAAAACGTGTACAAAACATGTACACATGTATAAAACATGTATAGAAACGTATACACATGTATAACACGAGTACGGAAAATCTTTGCAACTGAGTACACAGTTTATGTACAAAAGTGTGCACGTACACATGTACAAAAGTGTGTACACATATTAAAAACGAGTATGAAGCGTCACCGAAAAAAATTCCAGAAAATTAGGCCCGACGACGATGGTCCATTGGCCGAAATTTTTTTCAAAATCGGAGCTCCGATCGTCTGGAAAATTTGCCGGAGAAGTGGTCGGAGCTCCGGTCGCCGGAGATCCAGTTGCGGTTTCCACTTAAATTTAAAAAAAATAAAAAAGAAATTAAATGGTGAAATGACCTTTTACCCCTTTAATTTAAGCCATTAGATCTAAAAAAAAAATCAATGGTTGAGATTGATCCTTGACACTATCAAGAAAGCCAAAATTGTTTGATGGCGAGCGGTGTCCATCCTAACATTTTCTGACAAAATATTATCCTCTTTGGGCCCAACCCTCAATATTTTTTTTTGGTGTTGGTGGGATTCAAATCCATGACCTCCTCAACTCAAAATCAAACCCCCACCACTACACCACAAAACGCGTCATGTCAGTTAATGTTAAACTATTCCACAAAGCGCATGAATCTCCCCCGTGCTTTGTCGATGTGAGATTTTCCTAGGATGTCACATACACCCCCCTCAGGGACTCAATGTCCTCGTTGAGGTTTGCCCCACCATCGTTCAAGAGGGACGAGGAGAAGCTATGATACCACTTGTAACATCCCAACCTTTTCTAACAAAATATTATCCTCTTTGGGCCCAACCCTCATGGATTTGTTTTTGGGTGTCGGTGGGATTCAAACCCATGACCTCCTCATCTCAAGATCAAACCCCCACCACTACACCACAAAATGCATCATGTCAGTTAAGGTTGAACTATTCCACATAGCGCATGAATCTCCCCCGTGCTTTGTCGATGTGAGATTTTCCTAGGATGTCACATACACCCCCCTCAGGGACTCAATGTCCTCGTTGAGGTTTGCCCACCATCGTTCAAGAGGGACGAGGAGAAGCTATGATACCACTTGTAACATCCCAACCTTTTCTAACAAAATATTGTCCTCTTTGGGCCCAACCCTCATGGATTTGTTTTTGGGTGTCGGTGGGATTCAAACCCATGACCTCCTCATCTCAAGATCAAACCCCCACCACTACACCACAAAATGCATCATGTCAGTTAAGGTTGAACTATTCCACATAGCCCATGGATCTCCCCCGTGCCTTGTCGATGTGGGATTTCCTAGGATGTCACATACACCCCCTCGGTGACTTAACGTCCTCGTTGAGGTTTGCCCCACCATCGTTCAAGAGGGACAGGGAGAGACTCTGATACCACTTGTAACACCCTAACCCTTTCTGACAAGATATTGTCCATTTTGGGCCTACCCCTTCATGGACTTGTTTTTGTGTGTTGGTGGGATTCGATCTCATGACCTCCTCCTCTCGATGTCAGTCCCCTACCACTACACCACAAAATGTGTCATGTTAGTTAAGGTTGAACTATTCCACATAGCTCATGGATCTCCCCCGTGCTTTGTTGATGTGGGATTTGCCTAGGATGTCACAATTCTTTCTCATGGTCGGATTCCTGGTCGTGACCGGGTTTATCACTCGGACAGGCATTCGGCTCTGTATCTGTGGTTGGCTCGGACTGGCATCCGTGCCTCGCATCAGCTGGACTCGGTCCTCGGTCCAGAGTCATCGTAGCCTGGCATAAAGGTCTAGCATTGGCCGGCTTCGTTCCTATGCCCACGTTAACCTCGCCTCTCCATTTGGGGCTAACATCAGTTGGCCTTGGTCTCGTGTCCGTGGTGGCCTCATATCAGCATCTGGGCGTGGTGCGCTGATGCTTCGACCCTACATCATTCTAGCTTGGTCCAGTTCCAAGTCTCTCGTGCCTTCGGTATGCTCCTCTCTGAATTGAGCTGAGCTTGAGGGAGGTTTACCTTGGATGTCTTGGGAATCCTTAGAGCCAAAGGATTCCTGAAAGGCATGAGTAATTTTGAGGCTTGGGCAAAAGCGCTCCTCATACGGGCCCTGGCTACGGGCCTGCACACGTGTCGGTGTTGGCTCCGGGTGTAACACCCGTCCCAAACCGACCCGGGTTTACCCGTGGTCGAACCGGTTTGAGTGCTACTCGAAGATACAGCATTTAAATAAAGGAGTAAAACGCAGCGGAAACAGAAACAACTCTCCATTAAAAAGTTCAAAATCAACTGAAGGCCTTCATTACATAAAATCTGAAATCCGAAACCAAATCTCATAACGATTACAAAATTCCCAACCAAAGGTGTCAACTGAAATCTAAAATTAAAACAGTGGTCACTCCACAATAGCTTCCTAATCTTCACTTCAGAACTCCAACCTGCAACTCCTCCGAACTCAACCGAACACCTGAAAAGAGAAACTAGGGGGGGGATCAGCTTCCTAATGAAACTGAGCGAACCCACTGGGTTTAACTATGCGCCGAACCTAGCCTAAGAGCGATCCCAACTCCGCACACAAACAACAATGGAATCTGACACAGCCATCCTCATTTTAATTCCTAACATGATACTAGGTGATCACATAAGCTCAAATCTCAATTAACATCCACAAGAGTTTAACATGCATAAGCTCAACATTACACCGCATCCAACTCCACATTATGCAACAGAGAAAACCACATGCACAAACATAACCAAAATCATGTAACCACTCGTCCCCCAATTCAATCAATACTCATACATTCACCTTCACACGCATACATTTACTCTCCATTTCTCCTTCATATTTTCTAGGTGATCACACAGGTGCACTACTCAGTCCATTGCCCACAACTAACAGTCTCAACAATGTAACCCAAGTCATCCATTCACAAGTACACGATATAGCCAACTCATGTAGCGCACAGTTCAACATTACATCACAATACAACTCACTATCACTAACAACACTTCTACTCACACATCAACCACAACACCCACACATTAACCACAACACCCACATTACCCAAATTCACACTTATCATCATCATCAATCCTAGACCATTCAACTCCTATCTCACATCTCATCACAACAACATAATTCACAACACAACATTAGGCACTTCACTAACACCTCCAATACACATACCATACACGAATCACACATGCATCTTATTCCACACACACTCACAAACACGCATACACCACCGCACATAACCAAGCATTCTCACCACTAACACATACCACACATTCATTGATCTAGGTGAGTTCATTAGGCGCCATAAGGAGTTATTCCCCCGCTACCCCTCGGCCTTGTCCTCCCCTACCGCATGGGGAACACGTCACATATCCACAATTCCATAATTCCACAATTCCACAATTCCACTCCCCGTCGGGAGACTAATTTACCAGTCCGTCGGTAGGCCCTAACCACCAGTCCGTCGGTGGGTGAAACACATTTGGGGTAACGTTGGCTCCTTCTAGTTCTATCATTTAAATTCCATTTACCCAATTCCATTTGATTAATTCCACTTTACAAACCCACTTCCCAATTCCACTTTACAAATCCACTACACAAATTACACATCACAATGCCACATCACAATACCACAACACAAACCCACATCACAAATCCACACCATGATTCCACCACACAATTCCACGTTATAGTTCCAAACACCAATTCTATGTTCCAATTCTAGGACATAATTCTAGTCTAACCACAACCGGCAATAATAGATACAATCATAGAATTCATCGCATCCAACCCCATCTCATCTCACATTTCTAGATCAAATACATTAGCTATCATCTTATATCCCAATCCCCACATCACACATAGATCAGCACAATCATCATACGTCAATCACAAGACAGTTATTCAGTTTTACTCTCATAGGTTCATGCAAGACCTAATTCTGTTCTAAGTCTATTAAACTCTGCACTCCCATTTCTAACCACCTAGTCAACTATACACTCACACAAGTCAACCATACAATCACACCAGTCACCCAACACCACATAACAGTAACAATCACGACAGCATCAATTTACCATTTCAACTCTCCTATTGAGCATTACTAGATTAAACCACATAATCTATCTAGTTCACATAATTCATCTAACACGATTCCTAGCCACAATTCGACCAATTCTGACATCCTCATTCTTCTCTACCATTTACCAATCCACATTCAAGACTCCAACCTTACTACGATAACCAAAAGACACACTATCAATCACCATCACACACAGCATCAATTTCATTCAAATCAATCATACGACCCCAGTTCAACTAGTTCATGCAATCACACCACCCAATTCCATTACTCAATTCCATTTACCAATTCCCTTAACCAATTCCATAAGTCAATTCCACGTACCGATTCTATTGTCCAATTCCATACCTACATTCCCTACCGATTCCAGTAGCCAGTTCTAAGTCATAGTCTACCACCCTAAACACATTAACAACCACCTTCACACGCATCATCAATTCTACCTAAAAGGCACGTTGCATAATTCATACATCAACACCTAGCATCATCTCAATCCCAACATCATGTAAACCCACACAATCCAAATCATTCAATAATCCCACATCACACATAACCACACATCACAAGACATTCAACGCCTCCCACAGCACAAACAGTTTAAGGATAAACGGCTAGCTCACCGGCCACCCCCACCTGCAAGTACAGGGAAGCCATGTCATGAGTCGTAGGGTTACCCTCCTGTACGTCCTTCATTGGATAACCACACATTGGTGGAGCCATCCACCTTTTCATCAATTAAGGGCGACCCCACATTGGCAGGACCACCCTCCTGCAACCACAGACTGACAATAGCATAATATACACAATTCTCATGTTCACAGACCCGTCCCTCCTATCACTCTTTACTAGTTCCGATTAATTTATCATCCATGTTAATCAATTTCTCCAATAAAACTCATCACAAACAGCCATCAATCATCAACCAATCCATCAATTAACAAATATCCAACAATCATCAAAACAGCATATTTCACAGAACAATCAATTGCAGAACAATTTTCCCCTTTTACTCTCTTTCAATTTCATGCAAGGCCCTACATTTTTCTAAGTCTGAATTGTAACTCCTCACACCGACAAGACAACCTATCGTACGCTAAACCCTCACCTGACAAGAAGACGAGGCTCTAAACTCTTCAAGAAACCCGAACAACCAAACTCTCAGACACAAAAAACGTAGCTATCCTCCTCTTCACCGACAGCAGCTTACTTCGAAATATCCAGAACTTCTGGGTGCGATCTCTTCCTCTCATCACAATGAACTCATAGCAAGAAACGGATCGCCAATCGGATCTCTACAACTCTCAGAATCGAGGTTTGACGTTTTGGAGATTTCTGGCTGAGACACAAAAACGTAGCTCTTCCTTCTTCCACGGACAGCAGCCTGCTCCGACCCAGCCAGAACCACGACTAGCGATCTCTTCCTCTCACCGCCATGAACGTGTAGCAAGAAACGGATCGTCAATCGGAGCTCTACAACTCCCGGAATCAAGGATTGACCCAAATGGGTTTTGGTTCTTCAAACACGGGTTTGGGGGAAGATGGAGAAAATGAAAAAGTGAAGAAACTCCTAAAATCTGAATTTTAACACTCAATGCATGAAACACGGCCCACATATCATCAAATGCACCCCAAGGTGTTTTAACTCGACCCAACTCAAATTCGAACGTCCCGAACTTCGATGGGACCTCAAGAACATTGTTTCCAATGTCTAAACCATCCAAACTCGAGTTCCAATCCGTTTGGTTGGGCGGGGATGTTACACCGGGCCTTTGGCTGCTATGGGCCTAACCTTGGTCTCCTTGGCCTGGCTGAGGGTCAGCATCCTCCCAGGGGTCTTTTCTGGCCTTGGTGTAGCTCCGGTTCTCCAAGGCTCGTCGTAGGGCTCCGGTGCTCGTGCTTGGCTCAGTCCAGGGCCGGTGCGGTCTCGACCCGACATCAATATTAAGGACGGGTTGGCCCTAAGTTCTCTGACTCTGTCGAATCTCGATCACCCTCTCAAGGGTTTGCTAGTTAGTTTCCTCCTTCGTTTCCTCATCCCAGGTCGCCATGTAGAGATTTGGGGTTGGTGCCCAGGGTGGCGTCCATGGGCAGGAGATCGCTCCGGGCTTGGTAGCGGCGATCACTTCAGAGTCCGACAACTTTTTCGGTGACGCTCAGTTAACTAGTTAACTTGATTTTTTACTGATAACTAGTTAACTAGTTATTCAATCGAATTAATTAGTTATCAAGTTGTTAACTAGTTATCTAATCGAGTTAACTAGTTATCAAGTGTTATTTAATCAGTTATATATGTTGTTTTTACATAGTTAACTAGTTAACAAGATTTTTAGTTGATAACTAGTTATCAAAATTAGTTTACCAATCGAGTAAACTAGTTATCAAGTTGTTAGCTAGTTGACCAATCGAGTTAACTAGTTAACATAATAATAAAATAACTAGTTAACGGGGTTATTTAGTTGATAACTAGTTAACATGTTATTTGACAACTAGATTTTAGACCATCTTCAATGTTATGACCAAAATTGCTATATTAAAAGCTAAATTTACACTATTTAGATTTGCGAAAAGTGAATCTGCTTCAATGTTGTCATAGCTATATTTAGCTATGGCTATTTTATTTTCTGCGTAAAATTAAATTAGTGTTAATCTCGTCATTTAATTTACAAATTAGTTTATTATTTTTAAATAGATATTACTAATTAATTATAACGAATACTTCGATGTAATTTTTTTTTCTAATTCAAATTTTTTTTCTTCTTCCATTGAAAATAAAATTAATTTAGTTAAAATTATATATTAAGTTAGTTAACAAAAAATAAATTAACGTAAAAGAGAAAATACATTAAGGGGATGTTTGGTATTTGTGATTTAAAATACATGGATTTTTCAAAATTGGTGTATTTGAAATGTAGGTTTTCAAATTTGTGGTTTTCAAAATTCGACGTTATGACGTTGCCGACAAAGGATCTTAATCCTTGATTTATTCTATAGGTTGTGGTTTCATCCCAATCTGAGATTTTCGACTCATCGTTTGGCGGAACCAACCGAACTTACAAGACTTAGATTTCAGGCTTTGAAAATTATCGGTCCTTTCGTTCGCTGGGTTCCCTTTCAGTGGTGCTTCTCCACCAACGACGATTAGAAATCTCCGGTGAAAAAATGCATTCAGTGCTGATTCCGGATTGGGCGCTAATCATTAATCATTTTGGTTATGTAATTTATTCTTTCAAAAAATTCCTCATTAGATGAGCTGTCAATCCTTTTTCGTTTCTTGTTTCCTTATTGGGCCACCGGACATCTCTCTTTTAATTTATTGATAACGTGATTATTGGCTGACAAAAAAAAAAGGGTCTGTCCTTTTCAAATCTCAACTGACCATTCCTTTTTCCCTTCAGCAGTTAATTATTTTCTACTGAAAAAATATAGGCATCCTTGAACATGGTAAGTCAGGTTAATTAGGACGTATCCTGTGGAGTTGATTAAGTTTCAAATCTTAAACAGTCAACAAAATTTGATATTAATAGACAATCTAATTAATTTAAGACCTTTCAGTTAATAATTTAGTTGGTGGATAAATCCCCACCCCCACTCCCAACCCCTTCCCCTCCCTCTCCCCCTTTCCGTCCTTTCCTTTTTCTTTTCGTTTTTAGCTCCAAGGATGGTTCACGGTCTACGATATCTCTTCTGGAGATTTCCCGAGAAAAAAAAAAGAAAAAAAATGGATACAATGTTTAAGGCCAAGGCCCAAAGAAAGACAAGGTACATTAGGATTTAAATAAGCCCATTTAAACTAAAATAAAATAGCCCAAACTAACAAATCAAAAACCCTAATCCCCACCCTAAGGATTAGCCACCATCTTCATCTTCCCATCATCCTCATCTGTGGCAGGAAATGAAACTCCGAAAAAAATGTCCAACGGAGAGTAGCAAACACCATTGTCAAAGACAAGATCGACGCCTAGGAGAGAACAAGGATCAACAAAGTTGAACAAGCGAGAACCAAGAAGAGTCCCTGCTCCAAACTCAATCAATCAGCATCCGGGTTCACTTTGAAAACCACTGCATCTCCGAAACACCGACACAAAGGGTGAAGCAAGGAGGTAGATGAACATGAATGAAGAGGAGAAGCAAACTCAAGAAGAGCTCCCATTGTATCTGTAGTAACCAAATTTTATCCGGGCTCGCAAATTACCGATGACCAGTGGGCCGTTGTTTATTGATCTCGAATAGTCAGTAGTATGTCTTTCAGCTAGATTACTTAGGGTTAAGCGTTCGTGTTTTGAAGTTTTCTAGCTTTGGTCGGTTTCGAGCAAGGAGATTTGGGCTTTCGGCCCACATGTTGTGAAGTTCGGGCTTTTAGCCCGTTTTGTTAAGAGCATGTGCTGGACCTCTCTCTGTTTTGAAATTTAGCAAGGAAGGGTGTGGGCCTTAAGGCCCACCCGTTTTGCTCCTTTAAATCTAGAAAAAGGAGTGTTTGTTTTTTTACCCAAAGTGGTAAACTTTGTGCTTAGGATTTCATTTTGCTATAAAAGGAAAGATGGGGAGGTCCCAAGGGAGGAGGGGGCAGAGAAAAGGAAAGGAAGAGAAAAAGAGGAAAGAGACAGAAAAAAGAAAAAAACACTAAAAGAGGAAATTCTCCCAAGATCACTTCTTCTGTCTTCTTCTTACTTCAATCCAAAAATTCCAGAAAAGTTCCAAGAGAGGGAAGGGCCCAAAGTTCATACACAGAGATCACAAGACCAAAAGCAAGAAAGAAGCATCAAGCAAGGAGTTCAAGGGCTCACTCATCTTCTCATCCTACCATTAAGTTCTACAAAAATCAAACAGATGAGACACAAAAAGAGAAGTTTGAGATTTTATTTTTACTTATCTTTGAGTTGCTCTCCTTGACTCTTGATGTTGGAGTTTTTTTGACCTACAATAAAAGATGAGCATCAATTATTCGTTTTTCTTGGTGTTAATAATACAGTTCTTGTTCAAAGTATAAGGTTGGGTTTTTATTTTATTTACCTCTCTATTTTTGCCCATTCTTCGGCCGGCGCCGTCACCACGCCGGAGTCCCGCCGCTGCCGTCGTGTTGGTCCCGCCGCCGCTCGAATCCTAAAAAAAATAAAGTCGCTTAATAAATAAAACACGAAAGAAGAAAAAAAGGGTCTGAACATTTATAAAAAAAAGGTTGTTGCCTTTTTAACGGGTCGCCGCCGCCGTCGCGCCATCTCCGTTGCCATCGCCGTCGCACCATCGCCGCCACGCTGTCGCGCCGCCGAGCCTTCCCCCCACGCCGCCGCGGTCGTCTTCCTTCGGATTGATATCTGAAAAGAAGGAAAGTGGCTAAATCAGTAGAAATAAACAAAAAAAAAAGGAAAAGTCCAGATCTAGGGTTTGTCCTCATTAAGAAGAAGATTAGGTTTTCTGTTCGTTTCTTTAACTCAATATCAGTTTTCTTTGGTGTCACTAAAAAATTCGAGAGAGAAAAGTCTACTTACTCTCCTTGTATGTTTGTCTGGTGCCGCCGCTTTGCCGCCGCTCCGCCGGCGGCATGCCGCCGTTTCAATGCCCTTGTGGCGTCGCCGTGCTTCTTCCCCCCCATCATCGGAGGCGCGAGGTCGTTCATCTCGAGGAGGAGGTGTTCCTTCATAGGAAGCGCCGGCGAGAGAGAAATAGGGTTGGTTTCGATTTTCTGTTGTTTTAAACGAAAGAGAGATGAGTGGATTTGGTTTTTGATTTCTGTTGTTAGGATGAGAAGAGAAGGAGAAGAATCGAGAGAAGAAGAAAGAGTGGAAGGGAAGTGAGGAGCGGCGGCTGTTGGTGTTAGATTAGGGTTTCGTTTGTGAGAAGAAGAAAGAAGTGGAAGAGAAGCTGATTTCAAGAAAAAATGAAAGAGAGAGAGAGAGAAGAGAGGAACGGCGCATGAATAGTGATAAGGGGGTTGATTTTTTCAGTCCTCTTATCCTTTTATATGGCGCATTAGGGTTTCCAAATTTACGAAATTGCCACCGTCCCGTTATTTGCGATTTTGCCATTAATGAATGGGTGGGCCGGCCGATTTTCTGTCTTTTGGGCCGAAATTTGTTGAGCCCATTCCGTTTTTGGTTCATTTAATTAAAAGCAGGCCCTAATTTTAATACTAATCTTTTTTTAGTCCATGTTGATGTAAATTTGATCAACAATTAAAGTGGTCTAGATTAATTAAGGACAAAGAAACCCTTTCATGTTTAAATTTAAATATTTTGTTAATTAAAGAATTTGGTTTAATAAAATTTCTTAACTAATTTCATATCGAAATTCGGCCGTTTCTGTGGATTGCATGCTAATCATCGATAAGATTTAAGTCTGTCCATTGAGCTTGTCGTTAGGAATTAGTAGCGACTACTTCACATTCGTGAAGTATTGTGGAAATCCCGAGCTAAAAAAACTCCAAGCTTTTAAAATCAAAATCGATATCATTTCGCACTCGCGAAACACCGTGGGAATCCCGAGCCTAAATTACCCGAAACCATTAAAAACCCTTGGAATTAGTAACGAAAGATGACCCGTGAAAATTTCCCCCTTAAAATATAAATAACACTAAATAGGATAATACAATCTTAAAAAACAAATTGCCCCTCAAGCTTATATAAAAAAAGCAATAAAGCCTTAAAGGATAAAAGATACTCCAAACCAACCCGATTTTAAAATAACGAACTACGTGGACTTTGATTCCGGCCCCCGGATACGTAGGCAGTCACTCGACTCGAGTCCGATTTTTAAATCCGCCCCTCCTTTAAAATTTTATAAACTAAATTAATAAGAAAACATTAAAATCTGAATTAGTAACGCAAACCCTAAACAGGGAGCGTGAACGCCTATCTCCTTAATCAACCATGAAGAAAATAACCTTATCGCGATCGGTAATACCGGTTTTTCTGGGCGTTGTGGGGGTGCTAATCCTTCCCCACACGTAACCGTCCCCGAATCCCGATCTCTGTTTCGCAGATCTAGTCAAAATCCGGTTGGATAACCCGATTTGGACACCTAAGCGTCCAATCCGCTCTAACGATTGGTGGCGACTCCAAAACCAAAAGTTAACTCGAAAATCTTCGGAGGTGCCGGCCCGCGGCGGACGGAAACATTCATGACAGATGGCGACCTGCTGGGGACACCGAGCGTTCCTCAGGGACTAGCTACCCTTCTCTCGCGATAAGTTTATGTGTTTAATTTTCTTGACATGGCACTACATTCCATATTTGCGTAATTTATTTATCTGTACTCATGCATTTGCATAGCTCTATACCCGAGCTTCACCTTTAGATAGAATTTGGACGTAGTAGCGCAAGCCTTTTTACACTAGTAGAGGCGCGTCAATCATCCTTACCAATTTAGGGACCATCCCTTTAGGGACAACATACAACCAGTTATATAGTTGGATTTAGTAAACCGCCTGATACCTACCCATAGCAAGACCTAGGTTCCTGCCCTTTTTCCCATGTTACGAAACTTAGGATCACCCGGTAATAGGATCTATGTGATGTATCTATATTATGAATGCTACCTGCTTATGTGATTATTGAGTTTGTTATCTTTAATTGACATTATACATAGCATACTCACATCATATAGCATCCCATGCATGTGTTTAAAAAAAAGAGTCTGTTGCGCGTAGTTGAGTCTTAGCCCGCCTGTCTCCTCTTTTCACTAGATGGACCTTGCAAATGTCGTCAATCCTCTGTGGGGGGCCCGTCCACAAGATTTACAAAGGCATTTGGTCGTGTTAACCATCCAAAGTAGAATTGAGGACCAGATCGAAAGGCTAAGGGAGTCGATACTGATCAGGTATGGGCGTTTAGACTCCCCCCTCAGGCATCTCGACTGGCATCCGCGGTATATAGGTATGAACATCTTCTACCTGCCGATGTACCTGTATGATGTGCTTGTGGCGGAAGTTCGCGATCTGCTGTGGTATTTAGCTCGCAAATGTACTATTGGGCTAATTCTTAGTAGGAGTCAGCTCAGTTTTTACTTGACTAAATGGATTGATAACCCTCAGTCAGTGACCCATTTCGGTAGCTGGTTGGCGGGCTTTATGCCTCTAACTGAATGGAGGGCCCTGTTGCTTTTAAATGCTAGAGATGAGTACATGTTTATCTCTCTCCACGTCTCCCAAAACATTCAATGTGGGAATGGGGAGACACAGATCGTGGAAGAGCCTTTCGTCAACTTTGAGGGGAGCTACCTCGAGAACCCGACCTTCGAACCGAATAAAGACTCTTTTCTCTGGGAGGCAATGAAGTTAAGAATGATGGAGCTCAATGGATGGGAGGAGGACGCAACATTAACAGAGCTGTTACATTCTCACAACTACTCTTGCAATGGAAGAATCATAGAATGTTCGAAGGCTTTACCCCCCGAACAAGTTCTTAGGACCCTCACCAACGAAGCCACGCACAACTTGACTTTTGCAGAGGAGTTTGTCTCTTGGGTCCAGAACGGTATGCCATTATTGGACGACCTAGCAGAGGACGATGATAACAACTAGGGGTTTGGGTAGGGGGTTTCCGAGTATGTATAGGAAGAAACCCCGTAAGTTTGGATAGGACCAGAGGAAAGGCACGTGTACGCCCCGCATGTTTGGGGTATTAGTACCGCTTTGCTTGCTTTTGTTGTTTTGTAACCCTGGTAAGATCCATCTTTTGTAAAGGGTGTTATAGGTCGCCCACATATATTTTGGGCATGGCTGTAATGAAGTAGGAGAAGTAGTGTAGGGTAGGGGAAATGGCACATGTACGACCCGCCTGTTTGGGGTATTAGTACTGCTTTGCCTATTTTGCTAATATCTTTTGTAACCCCGCTGACGTCCATGTCTTTGTAAAGGACACTACGGATTCCCCTGCATGTATTTTGGGAGCATATGTAATGATATTCAAGGAAGTTTATATATAACAGAAGGGTTGATGTATTGTAACGTCTCGTCCGTGAAATGGGAGGTTTAGGGTTTGGTTTCAACCACGCGCAACACACTCATTGCATTCATGCATAGCTCATTGCATTTGTTTTCACCATTTCTGACGCTCTTTCGTTATTTTAGGTATTGTTGCCACAACATATCTGTTTTATAAGGATACTTAGCTCTAAAAGCATGCCAGATTTTACTTACCAGATAGATGAGGAGGGAAGTGTCTTGAGAGAGGCAGAGGCTTTGAACTTAGCACAGGGAGTGGAGCCAGTAGTTGAAACACTCGCTCCGAACCTGTATGATGGACCAATCAGGGCAAATGAGTATCGACCTCAGATCCTTGAGGACATCTGGGCGTCCTACTCTGATCAGGAGAAGCTAGATTTTGTAAGGAAGTATGGAGGTTTGGCTGATTTACTCAAAGTTCCATTTACAGGGCATATGATCCGAGAGCTGCTTAACCATTGGGATCCGAATTTCCATTGTTTCACCTTCAATAACGCAGACATTTCACCTCTGGCAGAAGAGTACCAGGCCATTCTGCGTTCGGCAACATACACTCAGTAAAGCCTTATGCCCATAACCCGAAGGCCAAAATAGGTGGGGTGCTGTCAGAAATCCTCAGGATAAAAAAGGTTAAGCTAATGGGAGAGGTACGGGAAATGGAAGGAGTTGACTACCTCCCAATCAAGTTCTTGCTCGGTTACATCTGTAAAGGAAGCTCACCTCAAGACCTGAAAATGAGGGCGTTTGCTTTAAGTATGGGACCGTCCTGTTTCCCACGATCCCTGGTTATATCGATGAATGTGTGATCAAGGTGTTCGAGAGAGGCCTTTAGGGAATGAACCCCATGTTTGCCATTTTGTCTGAAACCTTTGCGGCTTTGGATAGGTGTTATCTCAACAATGAAAGAACGTTGTATGCCAGTGCTCCACTCTTGGTCATCTGGATATTCGGACACCTGAAGTCGTCACCAGACATGGGCATCCCCTACATACGCTACTCCATGGCATATGATATGAACAAATGAGTTTTTTAAAGTCAGGGAGAGTATTGGAGGGCGACCCGAGTCCAATGGCGTGGATATTTCTGTCAGCTGGAAGCAGAAAACATAAACTGGAGAGCGGCATGGATGCCAAGGATGAATATTTTGTACAGGTGTGGAGGTTATTTCTGGGTACCTCTTCCTGGTCCGAGAGGTTGCATAGGATACGCCCCCAGTATGTTCAGGAGGCAGGTTGATTGCTGGCAGTTCATACCCCCGATAAGAGGTATGGGAGGATCTCATTTCCGATACTCCGATGCTGATTATGGGGTTAAGCTTCAAAGGGTAATTGGCGCATGGAAAGATCCAAGGAAGATTGGGCATTCTTGGAGTTCTGGGGAAACTTTGGTTGTACAGTATCGTGTCGCCAACGATTACCCTGACTGGCAGCAGCAACGAGGAAGGATGCCCACCCAGAGCTTATATGAAAGGAGTTGCAAGAGGAAAATAGGCACATCTAGCGAGCAGGAAGATCGAGTTAGCTCCGAGAGGTATGCGGAGTTAGAGTCCAAGTTAAAGGAGCTACAGTTAGAGAACAGAGAGAAGACTCAGCTGTGGGAGAAATCTGAAGCCGAAAAGAGGAGTCTAGTGGAAAAAGTTAGAAGCTTGGAGAAACAGTTAGCAGAAAACGATAAGGAACTGATGAATTTTAGGAAACAGATAGAAGAGCTTCAACAGAACTGGGAGATGGGAAAGAGGACCATCGAGGATCTGGAGCACACAATAGCAAAGGGACAAGATGATTTCATCCAGAGAAGGGGCTATATGGAGGCGGCCAAGAAGCTGGTAGCTGAAATCAAGGGTAGAGCTCGTTTTCTGGCCAAGGATTTAAGGGATCACATGGGAGATAATCCTGGGTTGAGAAGTGAGGGACCGAGGCTATGGGAGTTCCTGACCCTTATTTAGGAGGAGTTGGCTCAATATGCAAGGTGTTCCATCCCGGAGTAGGTCATCAGGAGGAGGTCATGACGTGTTGCAGCGACCAGTCATCGTCTTTAATTTCATTAAGAACTATGTATTTCTGGGTTGTAAAATAACGGGTAACCTCCCCTGCAAAACGTTATTAAGAGGGTTTATCTGTAATGGTACTTAAATACGCCAAGCTATTGGGCATAGCTATCTTTATAAAATAGTTATTTTGTGGCAGCAATATCGTATTCATACATGTTTTAAAACCATCATGCATCATCCAAAGTTTGACATAAACCCATCTTAAATAACGAATTTCCACAGATCATAACATTCTCGAAATTGATCGACAATCAACATCGGTTTCGACACACAAGTGTTGGACTCGATCGAAAGCTAAACTCATGACTGATCAAGTAATTGAGGGTCTCCATAGGGAATTGGATGAGATAAAAGAGAAGCTGACGGGAATCGATGAGATGAAAGAGCAAATGAACCAATTATTGAAGATGATAATCAAAGTAGGAGGAGGAGGAGTCCAAGATGAAGCTTTTCAAAACTGCTTTTGGGTCTCATGAAGACGGGCCATCAGGTGTAAAGACCCCATTAGGACATGGCGAGACTGAGGGACCTAAGGTGGATCAGGAGGACGAAGAAATTATCGACCCGCGCATTATGGGGGAGGTCCCGAAGCAGTCTGAGTCGCCCAGGGGGTATGATCGATGGGAATACCTAGAGGAAAGGCTTAGGGCAGTTGAGGGGTTGGACTCCTATAGTACTATCAACGCCTCACAGTTATGTCTCGTACCCGATGTCGTGATACCTCCAAAGTTTAAAATGCCAGACTTCGAGAAGTATGATAGCACCACGTGCCCAAGGAATCACCTGATTATGTACTGTAACAAAATGGCAAGCCACACCCACAACGACAAATTAATGATGCATTGTTTCCAGAATAGTTTGGGGGGCACAGCGACACGTTGGTATATGCAACTTGAAAGGGCAAAGATTAAGAGATGGCAGGACATTGCAGATACTTTTATGAGGCATTACAAGCATAACCAAGATTTGGCACTAGATAGAGAGGACTTGAGGAACATGGAAAAGAAAGAAAATGAGTCATTCCGGGAGTACGCTCATAGATGGAGGGAGAAAGCGGCTGAAGTACACCCCCTGTATCTGAAAAGGAGTTAGTTTCGATATTTTTTGAAACGCTGAGGTCACCTTTCTACAATAACATGCTAGGAAGCATCACATCAAATTTCTCTGACCTACTGGTGATTGGGGAGAGAATTGAGAAGGGGATAAAACATGGCAAGGTGGAGGTTCACGAAGCTTCCAAGAAGACCAACACCACTCGAAGGAAAGAAGATGTGAATGCCGCGACATTTGGGCCTCCAAAGGGTAGAAACTGGGTACATCAAACATCGAATAATCAAGCACCCTCCTATGTGGTATCTGCTGCACCCGTGGTACAGAATCCACCTTTCCCTCCACAAACCAGGATGGAAACCGGTGCCAATAACCAGCAAAGGGGACACCCGGGATTTCAACCAAGAGCCTATCAAGGTGGCCAGCCGGGGGGGAAGCCAGGGGAAGGGAGGTTTCAACAAATTCAGGCCCCAAGTGCCAATTGATCCTATCCCTATTTCATACACAGAGTTGTTTCCGCGACTAATGCAAAACAAGCAGATCGTCCCCATACCTCTAGAAACTTTGCAACCTCCCTACCCTAGCTGGTATGATCCGAATCTTCATTATGAGTATCATGCTGGGGCGCCCAGACATACAGTCGAGAACTGCAAAAGCTTCAAATATAAAGTACAACAGCTAGTAAGGGCCGGTTGGCAAAAATTCGAAGAACAACCAAGACGACCCGACGTCAATCAAAATTCTCTCCCTAACCACGAGGGACGTGGAACTAATGCAGTAGAGACGGAAGAGCCTTACCAGGAAAGGACAAAGGTTGCGGAGGTTGAGACACTATTGAAATATGTGTGTAAGTTACTTATTGACAACAATTACATCGAAGTCATTAGAGGGCGGGATGATCTGTTAGAGCAAGAAGGAGTTTGTCTGTATCATGGTGACATGATGGGTCACGCCACTCAAGAGTGTGTACCATTTAAGGAAAAATTACAAGAGCTTATGGATTCCAAATTAATCACCTTCTACTCAGAAACCGGAGGGGAAACTGACATTTGCATGGCCTCGTCACAAGATGAAATCCCAAGCTTCCCAAAGCATGTAATTCGCTATCAATCATCTGTCAAGTCATCTGCACCTCTTCAGGGCATGAAACCTCTCATTATCAGAACTCCCCACCCGTTTGAGTTTAAAAGCACCAAAGCAATCCCATGGAATTACTCTTGCCAAATCAATGGTGATGACAATACAAGCTTACGGACGGTGACGAATATAACGGGTTTAAGCAGAGTCACCAGGACGGGGAGGCACTACGGTTTGGCGGAAGAACCTATAGAGGAGGAAAGAGATCGAAAGGAAGAGATAAGTAGGGGAAAGAGAGTATCACCAGATGCGGTCGGACCTGACTTCTTTAAACGCCAGGAAAGGAACCATAGGGAGGAAGAAATGGAGAGCCCCGCACTAGGGGTTACGGATAAAGAAGCTTGTGAATTCATGAAGCTTGTGAAACAAAGTGAATTCAAAGTGGTAGAACAGCTCAATCGCATGTCGGCAAGGATCTCGCTCTTGTCCTTGATGTTGACCTCAGAACCACACCGACAGGCTCTACTAAAGGTGTTGAACCAGGCTCATGTTTGTCACAACGTTTCAGTAGAAAGACTGGATGGAATCGTAGGGGCAGTCCTCACGAATGGGAAGATTACTTTTAACGAGGATGAAATTCCCCCTGAAGGAACCGGTCATACTAAGGCCCTGCACATCTCTGTCAAGTGCAAGGATTTCATGGTAGCTCGGGTTCTCATTGACAACGGTTTGACTCTAAATGTTATACCAAAATCTACTTTAAATAAGCTACCCATTGATGACACATTCATCCGACCCAGCTTCACTGTTGTAAGGGCATTTGACGGAACCAAGCGTCAGGTGATCGGGGAGATAGAGCTACCAATACAAGTGGGACCTCAAGTTTGTAAGGTGAACTTTCACGTCATGGACATTAACCCTACATACAGTCTTTTACTAGGACGACCATGGTTGTATGCTGCAGGAGTGGTCCCTTCGTCTCTTCACCAGAAGCTCAAATTTGTCATCGATGGAAAGTTGATAGAGGTATTCGGAGAGCAAGACTTGTTGATATCCAGAGCTTCAGATGCACCATACGTGGAGGCAGCAGAGGAAGCTATCGAGAGCGCCTTCCAAACATTCGAAATAGAGGATGTCTCATATGTAGGGGAGCGAGAAGGAAACCCTAATGTCCAAGTGGCTCGAGCTACATTGATGTCAGCCAAATGCTTAGTCAAGGATTTGCATTACTCAGAATGGCAAGAGGTTTTGAGGGAACCCATTCAGCTCAAGGAGAACAAGAACCGTTATGGGTTGGGATATGCCCCCAAAGGTGACATGAAAAGGATTCAAAGAGAGAAAAAGAGAAGGAGGATGTCACATTTTGGGGGAAACGAGCTGTACGGCGAACGAATCATCATCCCTCATATTACAAGGACTTTCAGGAGCGCAGGAAGGATCAATGCAAGGGGAGAAGAAGACATCCAGGGTATAGGAGTCATTTTCTCAGGATTGGAAGAGCTATCTATCCACATGGTGGGTGAACCAGATGTTAAAAGTATGGATTGGGTACGCCAGCTTGGTCCGGAGGAAGATCTGAACAACTGGGTTTCCGTGGAGTGTCCACCGCCTTCGATCATGTAATGACTCTACAATATAATAAGAAAATGATATATAATAAAAAATAATCGTAGGCTTCCTAGCGGTGTAACCTCACTTTGCATTTGGCATGTTTTTATCATTATAATAAAAAACCTTCCTTCATACGTCCATTTGCCCATCTCGGATTGGATTCATTTTAATTATTTTTACTTACATACATAACAGGACCACCAATTCATGTGAGAACAACGAAGTGATTCATGGTTTAAAAGTTGACTTTGACTATCCGATTTATGAAATGGAAACCGAGGAAAGTGGAGAGGACGTGATCCCTGAGACAGATTGGATGATAGAAAAGGAGGAGCGTTCTTTAGAGTCTTTCTATGAATCAGTGGAAGTCATAAACTTGGGCACAAAGGATGATTGGCGGGAAGTCAAAATTGGTGACAGTTTGGATCCAGTAGAAAAGATCAAGATCATTAGCTTGCTCCGGGACCTCCAAGATGTCTTCGCATGGTCATACCAAGACATGCCGGGACTGGATGAGGAGATTGTGACACATCACCTATCGGTAAGTGAAGGCTGTAAGCCCATCAAACAAAAGTTGCGGCGAATGAAGCCAGAATGGTTGCTTAAAATTAAGGAGGAAGTGCAAAAGCAGTACCAGGCAGGGTTCCTGCAAGTGTGCAGTATCCGGAATGGGTGGCCAACATAATACCAGTACTCAAGAAAAACGAAAAAGTAAGGATGTGTGTAGACTATAGGGACCTGAATCGGGCCAGTCCAAAGGACAATTTCCCTTTGCCGCACATCGATATTCTGGTTGACAATACTGCAGGTCATCAATGTTTTTTTTCATGGACGGGTTCTCCGGGTACAATCAGATAAAGATGTTCGAAGGCGATCGCGAAAAGACCACGTTCATCACCCTATGGGGAACCTTTTGCTACAAAGTTATGCCATTTGGGTTAAAGAACGCCGGAGCAACATACCAACGAGCAATGGTCACTTTATTTCATGACATGATTCATAAGGAAATAGAGGTATATGTAGACGATATGATAGCCAAGGCTAAGAAAGGGGATGGTCATGTGTGCGTGCTACGAAAGTTGTTTGAGAGGCTTCGAAAGTATCGACTCCGATTGAATCCAGAGAAATGCACATTTGGAGTTACTTCCGGAAAATTATTGGGTTTTGTAGTCAGTCTGAAAGGGATAGAGGTAGATCCAGACAAAGTGAAAGTGATAAGCTGCAGTTTTAGCGGTATCAAATAACTAATCTACCAAGGCAGACTAGATCGTATTCGACTCGAGGTTTCTTCTTCTTGACTACTCAAAGAAGCTGGCAATTTATTCAGGTTTGAACACGTAGTGCGTGGTGTGAGTTCCACGACTTCTAATCTAATGAACAAAGGAAAATAAAAGACAGAAAAGTAAAAGGTTGACTAACGAGAAGATAGACGAACTTAGATTTCGAATCCCCCTTAGATCACCAGAGCAACGACAATCACAAGACCAGCGGTTTTCAATTCTAATTCAATCAGTTTCTATACACCACCATAACTCCTTACCCTTAGGTTTAAGACCGGCGAACGTTCGCTCTATCCGTTCTAACTACCAAGATTAACTAGCCGCCCGGGTACGGTCGCCTCTCGCAACGACTTAATTAACTGGTGCAATTACTAATGATTAATGAGTTACTCTTGCAGTGAATTAACCCTAACCGGTTCCTACGAAAGGCACGCTCCAATTATAAGGTTAATTGTTCAATTCGATGTTCTAAAGTAAGGCGAGCGTTCGCTTCTATCCTTAGCTTAACCAGAATCTAATGTAGGTGATCAATCCAGACAAGAAACATGAACAATGAAGAACAAACCAAACATGAAAAAGAACTGAGTGAATTTCGAATCTAATCAGCGCCGATCCGTGACCGCTTTAAAGCCCTGGGTCACTTAGGGTTCATCTAATCTAAGCTCTACAAGTTCAGTTACTCATATCAGAAACAAGAGAATCAAAGGCAACAATGAAGATCATCATACAGAGGAAGAACAGATAAGAACTGAAAAACCTAATTCTATCGACTCCCGCGAAGCTTCAATCTCCTGGAACTTCAACTTTAAGCTTCGAGTTCTCCGAGGTGAAGGATGGCGTCACGATCTCTCCACGATTCTTCGAACTCTCTAAACTCTATCTATCGACCCTAGAGTCGGCTGACTCTCAAAAGTCTGATTTGTGAAAAGATGAATAATGAATTGATTCTTTCCTTCTGGGCCGCCGGTTTAAGTATTTATACTTAAACCCTAAGTCGCCGGATTCCTTCTGTTATTTTCGCCAAAAATAATGAAGTATTTTCGCCGAAAATATTCTTGCAATTGAAGACACCGCCGGCTGATTTCTCTGTACTCTATTTTCGGATTGAAGAGTTAATCAATTTCGCCAAAAATACCTTTGACTCGGCATCAGTTGGTTTGTACTATTATTTTCGCCGAAATCAATAGGGTATTTTCGGCGAAAATATCTTTGTAGTCGGGCAGGGATTTGCTTTGACTTTGATTGGCTCCTTTGATCAATTCCGGTTTGGTTCCTCGAGGTTCCAATGCCTTAGACACGTCCATGGCTACTTTATTTGACGGCGAAAACCTGTGCTAACACAAAAACACTAGAAAACCATCAAATAGACCCGAAACGGGCCAAGGTAACATAATTGGCACGAGATAGGGCAATCGATTGAATATTCGTTATTCTACCCTAAAAACAATGTCTTAAGCAAAGAAATGTCGCTTAAATGAGGCTGATAATCACGTCAAATCGAGTGTCATCAAATACCCCACACTTAAGCTTTTGCTTGTCCTCAAGCAAACTGAACTAGAACACACTCAAATTCACAAATGACACGAGATTAAAATGAGATTCAATTCTAACAATTTGGTTTAGACTGTTCCACGTAGAAAAAGTGACCTACACATGCAAGAACATCAACCAAACAAGTTTTCGATCTCACTAATTTCTGCACACTTCAAGTAGTGGTTTTAACAAAGCTCGTTTCTTGGCAAAACAATTAATCATAATTAACCGACTACGATAACACCAATTCTAATCAAAAAGACTTTAAGCTCTAGCCATGATGTGGATGCGGAGGTAGGAAAAGTGACGTGGCTATCGACTCGACTTCATCCGTTTCTAGATCTGTACGTTACATGTTCTAGCTATGACTGATTTAAACCACAATTTATTTCAAGTTCCAACTTCTTCCTTTAATTTATTTACTGCATACTAGTGCTCGATACCAAACACTTCACTTACGTGTTGGACCTGCCTAGCTCACAGTATTTGTGCCTTTGCTAGTGCTCAACCCGAACACTTCACTTAGGTGTCGGGCTTGCCTAGCTTTATTTTCAGCACTTTAAAGAACTTAAAATTGATTCGATTAACTCAATTACTTGATTTAACCATTTAGCCACTTAATCCTAGCTAGTTATAACTTTTTACACAAGATTTCGAATTGGATTTCCGTCTAATCTCAAGCCACAATCACAGGTGAACAAATATGAAGTGAAAAACATGGGAGAAGCTAGCATCTATCATCTTAGAACGGTGTTATCGAGCTTTGTTATTAACAAACCAATCAATTCAATTAATTCAAGTTTCAACTACTGAAGTGATTTATGATCTGTTCTGACCTAGACTCATTTAATATCAGTTCCAACACGTTGGTTACAGGTTCTAAGTGGAACAGTCTAGACGTCATTGTTCAAAATTAAAGACAATTTAACATCAAAAGTCAAGAATTGAGCAATTCTATGCTAGAGTGATTGTACAGGAATCACGAGGCATACAAAGATATAGGCAATCAAGATCATGCATGGTTTTCTAACATCCTACCCCACACTTAGACTGTTCTGTGTCCTCACAAGACTAAACTAGAGTAGAGAGATACGAAGAACCTGGAAGGTGATGGTCGGTGTAGCGGATGAGCACGGGTCCTCGGAGCGGAGGGAATCTACCCAAGCGAAGCAAAGGGAATCTCCCAACTGCCTACAAAACAAAAACAAATAAAACATAAAAACGAAACCGGAACAAGTGTCCCGGATCCACACAGAAAAAAGTTGGACCGAAATCCGAAAATAATAAATAAAAAGAAGACACCAAAAAATGAATACAACCCGATCACTGCCGGTCCAGTGTGCCGGGAGGTGGAAAGTGGAGAAATTCGCCGAGCTGGCGTTGCCACGCCATCTGTGCCTCATATCGCCGGTCGGCGCGGCGCATATGTTGCTGCATAATAGTCCATCGCGCCTCTTGAGTGGCGTTGTCGGTGATGCGTCTCTCCTGCAGTTGCTCGTATAACTCTCCAACATCCGCGGGGTGGTGTTGCGGCTGTTGAGTATGCGCCGGTTATGGATCGGGGATGTGCGGCGGCGACTGGTGGATGTACTTTGCCTGATGGTGTGGCGAGGGTATATAATCATGAAACTCAGGCGGCGGCTGCGGCTGCTGCTCCTCAGCATCATCTTCTTCCTCTGACTCGACCACATGCTGGAGTGGAGGATCAGCTGCTACATGGGGACTGAGGTCGAGTTCTAAGTCGTACTCAACCGCCAAGTCTCCTCCAACGGTCCGAACTGGATGTCGTGGAATGTGCGGGCCATACTCATGGCTGATGCCGAAGGAGAGGATGAGCTGTCCTATGAAGTTGCCTCCCAAGAGTTTGCGGGGTGGCGTCTTCCTCTTGGTCTTCTGGCGGAAGATGCGAGCCAGTACCCAACCGGGGTGGAGAGGGTAGCTCTCTCGGATGGCTCGGAGAAGCATGAGCTCCTCCTTGAGGATATGGTGGCGATCCTTGTCTCGAACATATAAAAGTGACCTCCGCCAAACCATATGAATAAATTTATAGAGCGGGTGAGAGAGAGACTTAACTGAGTTGCTCTCCCCGAGGCGATCGCCAGGTACGCCTGTCATGTGGCTCCAAAGCGCGTTGTACTCCTCGCCATCATCTTCTCCCCAACCGAGGTGATGATCGTGATTGTGCTCATAGGGGATGCCGAGATGAGCGGCAAACTCATCGTAGGTGAGCTGCCTGTACACCCCACCAAGATAGAAGGTGATCACCTTCTGGCGTTGCTTCCTCTTGTGCTCATCCAGATCAAAGGTTGCCCAGAACTCCTGGAGGGCAATGTCTGGGAACTCGGCGATGATGGTGGTCAGCTCGAGGAGACCAACCGGTGCTAAGGCGTCATGCACGTTCCGGTGGTAGTCCTCATCATGATCGTGCAGGGACTCCATGGAGAGAGGGCGCACGTCAGCTCCCCGAACGTGCTGAATCTTCTGGAAGCACTCAAGATAGAAATCCGGTAGACGGGCGATGGTGGGATGATATCCAGCATGGCGGGGTAGAGCAGGTGGTGGACCCAGAACAGCAGGTGTGACGGGAGCGGCAGCTCCTGAGCTCGAGGCGCCATCAAGTCGCGCCTTAGTCCTGCGTTCATAAGTGGTGTTCCTAGAACCAGAATGAAACCAGATTAGTCAACCAAAACCTTACCCCACACTTAGTAGAAAAAACTCAATTTCACAAAGAAATGAGGGAAAACTAAGTGGGGTAAGTAAAGCGGAGTAACCGGTAATCATGAACATGAAAATACATACTTCGGAACAACCAGAATCGGATAAGCACAATCAGAGTTCAAAAAGTCAAACCGACAGTTTGGAAGTCAACATTTAAGCATATCGAACCCTAATCATGGCAAGACTATCATAACTTGGAGAATGACGGTAAAATATGATTTCATATGGCAAGCACGAAAATATGAACGAGAATGAACACATCAGACAGCCAAATGATCACAGCAATTCAAAGTCAAACCGACATTTCTCACAAAAGTCAACATAACAAGGAATTAATCGTATGCATAGCAACGCATGATCAAATGATATGGAAATTAAGCACGGAACTCCCTAAGCATGCTAGAACAGTTCTATAAGCTCAGTTTATCCTAGTTCACACGAAACAGTCGGCACGCAAAACGAGGCAAACCGAAAAGTCAACCAAAAGTCAACCCTGACGAAATTCAGCAATCCATATGTCAAAAGATTCGTATCGAAAAGTTATACAACTTACCTTGAAGTCATGATTGCTAAAAATGAACGAGTTGAGAAGAATCGGTGAAAAACTTGAAAACTAGGTTTTCGGTGAACTGGAGCTGCAAAGCTCCGATTCGAACGTTTTAGGGCTCGTTGGGATCGGAAAAGGGAAGGGAAGGGAGCGGCGGCGGTCGGCGACGGCGGTGGTCGGCGACGGCGGCGGCAGGTTACGGCGGCGACGGCGGATTGAAATGGTGAAAGGCGGTCGGCGATTTTAAAGAGATAAGGGGGTTTCGGTGAGTTGAACGAAAATGGGTGAAGGATGAGAGAGGGGGTGGACTGGATTTTTTAAAGGGAGATTTGGGTGATTTTCAAAATTATTTTTGGCAAAAATAGGGGGTGGTTTCGCCGAAAATATCAGTTAAAATGGACTGCCGGATTTGTGAAGGCGGTTTCGCCGAAAACAATAGCACGGTTTCGCCGAAAATATCAGTTCAAATGATTTCGCCGAAAATAAAAACTTTTCGAACCAAAAATAATGAACAGGGAGATTGAGTTCGAAAATTGAAAATCGATTTCGTCGAAAACAGGGCTGGTTTCGCCGAAAATTTTGAACTGTTCGGATTTTAAATATTTTCGCAAATTCGGCCAACTTCAGAAAATCACAGTTAAATCCACAAAAATCGGAACGACCTCAATTAACTTGCAACTGACTCTATGACATGCAGACTCTACACGAAAAATAATAAATCAAACAAACTGACACTTTTGGCTCTCCCGAACCGACTCTAAAATACCAAGTTCAACAAAAATTAAAACAGACTCCAGCCGTGGGTTGCCTCCCACGAAGCGCTCTTTTATTAACGTCCTTGAGCTGGACGATACCTGGACGGTATTAGGAGACATCCCAACTCAGATTCTCCTTCACGCTCGCGTCGGAGTTCATGAAGTACAGCTTCGGGACTTCTCCGGTAAACGTGAATTTCTTCCCGTTCGCATGCAAAAGCTTGGTACGTCCGTCAGGAAGATGATCAACGAACTCGAATGGTCCGAACAGCTCTCTAGAGAGATCATCCTTCTTGAGTGTGACGATGGAAGGAATGAGGACTGTCGTTTTCTCTTTTTCTTTCTTCTTCGGCTTGTTATCACCAGGATCGGTGATCGTTAGTACTTCCTTAGGAGACGCTTTCGGCTTCTCCTTCCATACTTGTTCCGGCGCCGGTTTCTCGGAACGAAATGGTGGTGCAGCTGGCTCGGTGGAAGACGGCGAAATTTTTGGTCTCCAGACCATTTGGGTCTTCGTCTTCTTGTTCTTTCCTTGAGGTCTGCTCGGTGGTTTAGAAGAGGCTTGCAGTTCCTTTTTCTTCTTCTTAAGCGGCTTCTGAACGTCAGGTTTCTGCTTCTTCGTAATGACCTGTTTAATATCTGCAGCAACAGCTAATCTAGAGACACTGGCAGAAGCATTAGTAACGGAGTTGACCGGAGTCAACCCCATCGTTTCAACAGCTAGGCAGTGAGATTCTTCATTCCTAGAGTCATATTTCATGCCATCTTTAAGACGGAACATTTTTGTTTCTTTACCGACTCTTAAAGTTAAAGAACCATTTGGAACGTTAATATTCATTCCAGTAGTAGCCATGAAAGGTCGACCTATGAGAATGGTAGCATCATCTGTACTAGTATCCATAATCACATAATCAGCTAAGAACGTGAACGAACCACATTTAGTGACAACGTCTTTAATCTCTCCCTTAGGGGTTTTAAGCGATCTATCAGCAAAGACGAGTTGCAGACTAGGCGGTTCAAGTTCTCCTAGGTTTAACTTTTCATATAGACTCACAGGCATAACATTAACAGATGCTCCTAGATCAACTAAGCAATGTTCAATCTCAACATCATTAATGACCAAAGGCAAAGTAAAAGAACCAGGATCAGATAACTTAGCTGGATATGGAGAAACAGGTTTCTTAGCACGAATGTCAGGATATCCTTCCTTGTTCCCCTTCATGCCAGTCTCGATCCATGCGTTGGACAGCAATGCTCTAGGAAAAGGAGGCTTTACGACGTATGGTGCAAGAGGAGGATCCTCCTTAGGCGCCGGTTCCTGTTCTTCTTCTTCCTCTTCTTCTGGAGTTTCAGCGATCCTGCGTAAAACAGAATAAGCATCAGCAATTAGGTTTGGAAGTTTTCGAGCAGTTACCATTTTAGCCTGTTCTTTTCTCGGGTTTGGCTCTGTCTGGCTTGGAAGTTGGCCAAATGGTCGACCAGATGCTAGCATGCTCGAGATGTTGTTCACGACTTGCTTAATTCTTTGACTGGATGCGATCTGTTCTTGATTGATGAGAGCTTGAGCCTTGAGCTGACTCTCATGATCATCGAGTCTGGTGATGATCAGGTCGAACTTCCTGTCTACCTCGTTATCCCTTGTGTTCCCCGATGTAGATCCCTGAGGTTGTCTGGACTGACAGTAGTCGGGGTAGCCCTGTTGACTATTGGTGAAGCCCTCAGAAATGAAGTTCACCTCTTCTACCGAGCAAGCATTGATTTTCTTCCATCGCTCCTAGACTTCTGCTTCAATAAGCTCTTCTATTCTCCAATGTCTCTTAGCTCCTCCGGTCTTCTTGAGCCTTGAGATGCTGTTCCTATAGGCAGTGGTTCTGGAAGAAGGGGAGTATTCCTCTATGAATCCTTGAGCGAGATCCTCCCAGTTGGTGAAGAGACCGGGTGGCCTGCTAATGAACCATCTCTTTGCGGCGCCTCGGAGTGAGAATGGGAAGGCTCGAAAGCAGAAGGTATCCTTATCGAGGCTCCCACTCTTAAAGGTTTCGCAAAAAGCAAGGAAATCCGCCAAGTGTGTGCATGGATTATCATGAGGATTTCCTTCAAACTGTAGACCCCTCGAGATCATTTCCGAGTAGGCGGTCTTGATCTCATAGGCAGGATCGTCTTCATTGCGCGGCACAAAGATGGGAGACCGAACACTAGCAGCCATCGTGGTAGGGAAATGTGGAGCGGAAGTGATTTACTTCTGAATTTTCTTATCCTGCAAAAGACAAAAATAAACACAACCGGTGTAGAATCAAAGTGGGTGGAAAGATGAAAGATGGAAAGTAGAGGAATAAATTGACAGTTCTTCTTTCAACAATCAAAAGAAGTCCCCGGCAACGGCGCCAATTTGATAAACTGCAGTTTTAGCGGTATCAAATAACTAATCTACCAAGGCAGACTAGATCATATTCGACTCGAGGTTTCTTCTTCTTGACTACTCAAAGAAGCTGGAAATTTATTCAGGTTTGAACACGTAGTGCGTGGTGTGAGTTCCACGACTTCTAATCTAATGAACAAAGGAAAATAAAAGACAGAAAAGTAAAAGGTTGACTAACGAGAAGATAGACGAACTTAGATTTCGAATCCCCCTTAGATCACCAGAGCAACGGCAATCACAAGACCAGCGGTTTTCAATTCTAATTCAATCAGTTTCTATACACCACCATAACTCCTTACCCTTAGGTTTAAGACCGGCGAACGTTCGCTCTATCCGTTCTAACTACCAAGATTAACTAGCCGCCCGGGTACGGTCGCCTCTCGCAACGACTTAATTAACTGGTGCAATTACTAATGATTAATGAGTTACTCTTGCAATGAATTAACCCTAACCGGTTCCTACGAAAGGCACACTCCAATTATAAGGTTAATTGTTCAATTCGATGTTCTAAAGTAAGGCGAGCGTTCGCTTCTATCCATAGCTTAACCAGAATCTAATGTAGGTGATCAATCCAAACAAGAAACATGAACAATGAAGAACAAACCAAACATGAAAAAGAACTGATTGAATTTCGAATCTAATCACCGCCGATCCGTGACCGCTTTAAAGCCCTGGGTCACTTAGGGTTCATCTAATCTAAGCTCTACAAGTTCAGTTACTCATATCAGAAACAAGAGAATCAAAGGCAACAATGAAGATCATCATACAGAGGAAGAACAGATAAGAACTAAAAAACCTAATTCTGACGACTCCCGCGAAGCTTCAATCTCCTGGAACTTCAACTTTAAGCTCCGAGTTCTCCGAGGTGAAGGATGGCGTCACGATCTCTCCACGATTCTTCCAACTCTCTAAACTCTATCTATCGACCCTAGAGTCGGCTGACTCTCAAAAGTCTGATTTGTGAAAAGATGAATAATGAATTGATTCTTTCCTTCTGGGCCGCCGGGTTAAGTATTTATACTTAAACCCTAAGTCGCTGGATTCCTTCTGTTATTTTCGCCGAAAATAATGAAGTATTTTCGCCGAAAATATTCTTGCAATTGAAGACACCGCCGACTGATTTCTCTGTACTCTATTTTTCGGATCGAAGAGTTAATCAATTTCGCCGAAAAAACCTTTGACTCGGCATCAGTTGGTTTGTACTATTATTTTTGCCGAAATCAATAGGGTATTTTCGGTGAAAATATCTTTGTAGTCGGGCAGGGATTTGCTTTGACTTTGATTGGCTCCTTTGATCGATTCCGGTTTGGTTCCTCGAGGTTCCAATGCCTTAGACAAGTCCATGGCTACTTTATTTGACGGCGAAAACCTGTGCTAACACAAAAACACTAGAAAACCATCAAATAGACCCGAAACGGGCCAAGGTAACACAATTGGCACGAGATAGGGCAATCGATTGAATATTCGTTATTCTACCCTAAAAACAATGTCTTAAGCAAAGAAATGTCGCTTAAATGAGGCTGATAATCACGTCAAATCGAGTGTCATCAGAAAGCCATTACTGACATGCCTCCACCTAGGACTCAGAAAGAAGTACGAGGATTTTTAGGACGTCTGAACTACATCAGTCATTTTATTGCGCACCTAACGCCGACATGTGAGCCTATATTCAAGTTGCTAAAGAGGGACCGACCAGTTGAGTGGAATGAGGATTGTGAATCTGCGTTCCAAAGAGTTAAAGTGTGCCTACAGAATCCACCGGTCCTAGTACCGCCAGTAGCAGGAAGACCACTGATACTGTATATGTCCGTTTTTGAGAATTCAGTTGGAGCCATGTTGGCACAACATGATGAGTCGGGGAAAAAGGAACACGCCATATATTATGCTAGCAAAAAGTTCACCGACTACGAGTCTCGATACACTCCACTCGAAAAGACTTGTGGGGCACTAGCTTGGGCAGCGAAGAGATTAAGGCATTACATGTTGTATCACACGACTTACCTCATCTCTAAAATGGACCCGATCAAGTACATTTTTGAAAAGCCCGCTTTGTCAGGACGAATAGCAAGATGGCAAGTCTTATTGGCTGAATATGATATTACCTACTCCTCCAGGAAGGCCATCAAAGGGAGCATAGTGGCGGACCACCTGGCAGAACACGCAATCTCAGACTCAGTGCCAATGATGATGAACTTCCCAGATGAATATATAATGAATACCGAGGAATCAAAGGAGGGGCAAGTGAAGAAATCATGGATCATGAAATTTGACGGTGCCTCCAACGCGTTGGGACAAGGAGTAGGAGTGGTGTTCTTGTCGCCTGAAGGGAAGGTTTACCTTATTACTGCAAAGTTGTGTTTCGAATGCACAAACAACGTAGCAGAGTACGAGGCATGTGCGTTTGGAATTCAAGCGGCATTTGAAATGGGTATTAAACATATGAAGGTGTATGGAGATTCAGCATTAGTAATATACCAGCTAAGGGGAGAGTGGGAAACAAGAGACCACAAGCTCGTACCATACCAGAAATTCATAAAGGAAAGGATGAGCAAGTTCAGATCAATAGAGTTTGAACACATTTCAAGAGTTGACAATCAAATAGCTGACGCTCTAGCAACTCTATCATCGATGTAAAAATTGGATGAAACAGAAGGAAACCCTCGTATAGAAATAAGGAAGCAAGAAGCAGCCGCTTATATTGCAAATGTAGAGGAAAAACGTGATGGGAAACCCTGGTATCATGATATAATGGTATACATACAAAGGAAGGAGTGCCCACCAGGGGCATCTGAGAATGACAAAAGGACCATGCGCAGACTCGCAATGGGATTCTACTTTGACGGTATCACGCTCTATAAAGTTAGTCATGATTCCACTCTGCTGAGATGTGTCGATTCACGAGAGGCCCAAAGAATAAAGGAGGAGGTCCACGATGGAGTCTGCGGAACACATGCTGGGGGGCACGCAGTGGCCAAGAAGATCCTCAGAATGGGTTATTATTGGACAAAGATGGATACTGATTGCATGAAATATGTTAGAGGGTGTCGCAAATGCCAGATATACGTTGATGAGCTTCACGCGCCACCTTCATCATTGCATGTTATGGCTTTGCCATGGCCATTCGCCGCTTGGGGAATTGACGTCATAGGGATGATCGAACCAAGAGCTTCCAACGGGCATCGCTTCATCCTTGTGGCCATTGATTATTTCACTAAATGGGTTGATGCTGTCATATGTGAGCATTACTAAGAGTGTAGTGACAAGATTCATCAAGAAGGACATCATATGCCGATATGGTCTGCCGGAGAGGTTGATAACCGACAATGCGAAAAATTTAAACAACAAAATGATGGACGAGTTATGTGACCAATTCAAGATTAAACATCACAATTCTGTGCCATATAGACCAAAAATGAATGGGGCAGTGGAAGCAGCGAACAAAAATATCAAGAAAATTGTCCAGAAGATGGTCGTCACTTACCGCGATTGGCATGACATGTTACCATTCGCCCTACATGGCTATAGAACGTCAATAAGAACCTCAACAGGATCAACCCTTTCTAATTAGTCTACGACATGGAAGTAGTTTTACCCATTGAAGTAGAAATCCCCTCACTAAGGGTCATTATGGAAGCAGAACTGGAAGAGTCAGAATGGGTAAAATCCAGATATGACCAGCTGAACCTAATTGCAGAGAAGAGGCTGGCGGCAATTCACCATGACCAAATGTACCAACGTAGGTTGAGACGAGCCTTTGAAAGGAAGGTTAAACCTCGAAAGTTTCATGAAGGGGAGCTCGTGATCAAGAAGCTATCCATCCGACAAGGCGATCCAAGAGGAAAATGGACTCCAATCTATGAAGGCCCTTACGTGGTGAAGAAGGCATTTTCAGGAGGGGCGTTAGTCTTGACAGATATGGACGGCGATGAATTGCCACACCCCATTAATTCAGATTCAGTAAAGAAATACTATACTTATTGACTCCCGATGTGATGCGTTAATACCGGTTTCCATTAATAAAAAGGAGGGTTTTAGTCACCTGGTAAATGGTGGAAAATTCTTTGTTGTTTCCTCCAAAAATATTTCTCGTGGTCAGATTTTTGCTTAGACAGAGTGTTTAGACAGATCACCATACACTACACACCATAAAAGTTTTTTTTTATAAGGTTTTAAACGTGCCAATGCATTCACATGGTTACATCCGTTAAAAAAATGGGAGTAAAAAAAAAGTATATAAAAAAAGAAGAAGGAAAAAATATTAATAAGAAACTCTTGAGGAGGTATTCGCGAAAGAGGCTAAGAGAAAAGAGAGCCCGAAAGCGGGGGCACTCCATGTGTTTTATTCTAGATCTTCTTCCGGGTCTAATTCGAGGAGGTCTTCTCTGAGTTATCATCACCATGCGGTTGTTAATCATGCGGGAGTTAGAGGATATGACGTTTGGAAGCTTATGAAAATTTGTGAAAAGGATCAGAGGCTAAACGAAGGACGAAATTTATAAGGCGTGTAGCTCAATGTAATGGATCCCTAGGAGGACCTCTAGAAGGACGTCAACCGTGAGGAAAGCATGCGAGAGTCGCCAATGTCTTACGTGCCACAAGCCTATTTGGTCAAGAGGTGTTTAGGATTATCCCCCCAACTAAAACTATAAAAAAAACCTCATTTTCTCACAATATGTTATCACGTTTTGCAGCGCCATACATCATAACATCACATGTGACTTTCATTCTGCACGCTGAAATCTTTATTGCCCATACAGAATTTGAAAATCATGCATCATGACATTCACGCCTAATGACTTGGAGGATTAATACACAAACCCTCGGCATCCAGGGGCAGAATGAACCGCACTTTTGGAACGGGTGATATGTCAAGCTGGGACCCTAGTACACAAACCCTCGGCATCCAGGGGCAGAATGGATCGCACTTTTGGAACAGGTGATAATCAAGCTGAGACCCTAGTACACAAACCCTCGGCATCCAGGGGCAGAATGGATCGCACTTTTGGAACGGGTGATAAGTCAAGCTGAGACCCTAGTACACAAACCATCGGCATCCAGGGGCAGAATGGATCGCACTTTTGGAACGGGTGATAAGACAATCTGTCGTGAACGTTTCCGTCCGCGGCGGGCTGGCACCTCCGAAGCTTTTCGAGTTTACTTTTAGTTTTGGAGTCGCCACCAATCGTTAGAGCGGATTGGACGCTTAGGTGTCCGAATCGGGTTATCCAACCGGATTTGGACTAGATCTGCGAAACAGAGATCGGGATTCGGGGACGGTTACGTGTGGGGAAGGATTAGCACCCCCACAACGCCCGGAAAAACCGGTACTACCGATCGCGATAAGGTTATTTTCTTGACGGCTGATTAAGGAGATAGGCGTTCACGCTCCCTGTTTAGGGTTTGCGTTACTAATTTAGATTTTAATGTTTTCTTATTAATTTAGTTTATAAAATTTTAAAGGAGGGGCGGATTTAAAAATTGGACTCGAGTCGAGTGACTGCCTACGTATCCAGGGGCCGGAATCAAAGTCCACGTAGTTCGTTATTTTAAAATCGGGTTGGTTTGGAGTATCTTTTATCCTTTAAGGCTTTATTGCTTTTTTTATATAAGCTTGAGGGGCAATTTGTTTTTTAAGATTTTATTATCCTATTTAGTGTTATTTATATTTTAAGGGGGGAATTTTCACGGGTCATCTTTCGTTACTAATTCCAAGGATTTTTAATGGTTTCGGGTAATTTAGGCTCGGGATTCCCACGGTGTTTCGCGAGTGCGAAATGATATCGATTTTGATTTTAAAAGCATGGAGTTTTTTTTAGCTCGGGATTTCCACAATACTTCACGAATGTGAAGTGGTCGCTACTAATTCCTAACGACAAGCTCAATGGACGTACTTAAATCTTATCGATGATTAGCATGGCAATCCACAGAAACGGCCGAATTTCGATATGAAATTAGTTAAGAAATTTTATGAAACCAAATTCTTTAATTAACAAAATATTTAAATTTAAACATGAAAAGGTTTCTTTGTCCTTAATTAATCTAGACCATTTTAATTGTGGATCAAATTTACATCAACATGGACTAAAAAAAAAGATTAGTATTAAAATTAGGGCTTGTTTTAATTAAATGAACCAAAAACGGAATGGATTCAACAAATTTCGGCCCAAAAGACAGAAAATCGGCCAGCCCACCCATTCATTAATGGCAAAATCGTAAATAACGGGACAGTGGCAATTTCGTAAATTTGGAAACCCTAATGCGCCATATAAAACGATAAGAGGGCTGAAAAAATCAACCCCCTTATCACTATTCATGCACCGTTCCTCTCTTCTCTCTCTCTCTTTCATTTTTTCTTGAAATCAGCTTCTCTTCCTCTTCTTTCTTCTTCTCACAAACGAAACCCTAATCTAACACCAACAGCCGCCGATCCTCACTTCCCTTCCACTCTTTCTGCTTCTCTCGATTCTTCTCCTTCTCTTCTCATCCTAACAACAGAAATCAAAAACCAAATCCGCTCATCTCTCTTTCGTTTAAAACAACAGAAAATCAAAACCAACCCTATTTCTCTCTCGCCGGCGCTTCCTATGAAGGAAAACCTCCTCCCTCGAGATGAACGACCTCCCCCTCCGATGATGGGGGGAAGGAAGAAGCTCGGCGACGCCACAAGGGCATTGAAACGGCGGCATGCCGCCGGCGGAGCGGCGGCGAAGCGGCGACACCAGACGAACATGCAAGGAGAGTAAGTAGACTTTTCTCTCTCGATTTTTTAGTGACACCAAAAGAAAACTGATATTGAGTTAAAGAAACGAATAGAAAACCTAATCTTCTTCTTAATGAGGACAAACCCTAGATCTGGACTTTTCCCTTTTTTTTGTTTATTTCTACTGATTTAGCCACTTTCCTCCTTTTCGGATATCAATCTCGAAGGAAGACGACCGCGGCGGCGTGGGGGGAAGGCTCGGCAGAGACGGCGCGGCGGCGCGATGGCGCGGCGACGATGGCGATGGTGACGGCAACAGAGACGGCCCGGCGGCGGTGACGACCCGTTAAAAAGTCAACAACCTTCTTTTTTATAAACGTTCATACCCTTTTTTTCTTCTTTCGTGTTTTATTTATTAAGCGATTTTATTTTTTTTTAGGATTCGAGCGGCGGCGGGACGGCGCGGCCGCGACGGCGCAACGGCGCGGCCGAAGAATGGGCAGAAACAGAGGGGTAAATAAAATAAAAACCCAACCTTATACTTTGAACAAGAACTGTATTAGTAACACCAAGAAAAACGATTAATTGATGCTCATCTTTTATTGTAGGTCAAAAAGAACTCCAACATCAAGAGTCAAAGAGAGCAACTCAAAGATAAGTAAAAAAAATCCCAAACTTCTCTTTTTGTGTCTCATCTGTTTGATTTTTGTAGAACTTAGTGGTAGGATGAGAAGATGAGTGAGCCCTTGAACTCCTTGTTTGATGCTTCTTTTTTACTTTTGGTCTTGTGATCTCTGTGTATGAACTTTGGGCCCTTCCCTCTTTTGGAACTTTTCTATTTCTGGGATTTCTGGATTGAAGTAAGAAGAAGACAGAAGAAGTGATCTTGGGAGAATTTCCTATTTTGGTGTTTTTTTTTTCTGTCTCTTTCCTCTTTTTCTCTTCCTTTCCTTTTCTCTACCCCCTCCTCCCTTGGGACCTCCCCATCTTTCCTTTTATAGCAAAATGAAACCCTAAGCACAAAGTTTACCACTTTGGGTAAAAAAATAAACACTCATTTTTCTAGATTTAAAGGAGCAAAACGGGTGGGCCTTAAGGCCCACACCCTTCCTTGCTAAATTTCAAAACAGAGAGAGGTCCAGCACATGCTCTTAACAAAACGGGCTAAAAGCCCGAACTTCACAACATGTGGGCCGAAAGCCCAAATCTCCTTGCTCGAAACCGACCAAAGCTAGAAATCTTCGAAACACGAACGCTTAACCCTAAGTAATATAGCTGAAAGACATACTACTGACTATTCGAGATCAATAAACAACGGCCCACTAGTCATCCGGTAATTTGCGAGCCCGGACAAAATTTGGTTACTACAGTATCTCGAACACACCAGAATCTGAGAAACTCAGATCTGAAACAAAAGCATCACAAAGGATGAGGAAAATATCCAAAACAAGGATGAGAAAGACGAAACAAGAGACCAACAACCGATGAAAGCATAAAAGAATAACAACCACAACATCTAAAAAGCAAGAGTAGAAGAATATAGAAAGCAAAAGAAGAAAAGTAAGGCCTTGCTGCCACTAGCCTCTGGCCGGAGCAAAAAACCGAAGGCAGCAATCAAGGCAGCAAGAAGAAGGAAAAAAGTAGAGAGAGGCGAGAATGCTTGAAATAAGAGAGAGAAGGGGAAAAGGGGTTTTCTAAGTTTTATAAAACTCATTTTTGTTATGAATAATATTGTAGTGAATGTCCATGATTCACATAGGATGCTACCTTTACATAAGATGCTACCTAGGATGCTTCCTTAACATTGATCATAAGAATCAATGTCTTCCATGACCCATTCTTCTCCCCATTCATATGTAATTATATGAGCCCATTCATGACTCATTATTCTCTCTATTCATATGTATTTACATTAGCCTATAAGAGTTATGTATTATGTGCCTATAAATAGAGCACATCATTGTATCTATTGGTATGAATAAGAAGAAGCAATTCTCTCCTCTTTCTCTCTTGTGTTTTCTCTCTACTTCATAGTTCACAGTTCTCCATCATTTTCATAACACGTTATCAGCACGAAGCTCTGCCCACTTGTAGATTCACGAAGCTTTACTCCTTGGAGAACATGATCGTCATCATAAGGTATGAACTCTATATTATGAAATTTCAATCAGTTATTGGTTATATGCGTTATTATTTTATTGTTTCTATTCGTGAAAGCTATCCGTTATGATGATTTGGAAACGATGATGGTTGGATGTTGGAATTTATTTGAATAACATCTCTCAAAGAGAATGTATCCAACACATATGCTACAATATTTCTTCAAATCAAAAGTAGCCAAACATGATTATGATTCATGTGAGAAAGATTGGTATTTGGACCAATACTTTGGAATATACAATTGCATTTCATGAGAATAAGTGTACCAAGATACACATGTTATCCAAAGAAAAAGGATTAACTTATATGTCTCAAATGTTGATGATCCATGAGACATGATATCATTTCTTGATATGAATGATTGTAATGATGTCTATAGAGTGACAATATCTATGTTCCCACAAGTGAACAAAATAATATATTCATCTATAATTTTGATGGTCATCAGAATGAAATTTCAAGTGTCTTTCACAAAACTTGAAAGAGAGAATGAATATGATCACATAATGGTGATACAACTATCAAATTTGTTTGGATGATCATAGTCCGAATGACATTTTTACGATTTCCTATATTGAGTAATGAATGATATATATATAATTGAGCGTCAATGGTACAAAATACAGTATCGCAATCCATGAAGTGAATGTATAATATATTATTACAATCTATGATGTGAATGTATTAAGAGACAATTATATTCCAAAGGATTGCATCAAAGTGGTGAAATTCAACATCTAATAAGGAGTATGTAATGCTCCTAGTGAAACAAGAATCGTTCATACATCGTATCAGTTGTAGAATTACAAATAAATAATGGTGGATCATATTACTATCAATTATTCACAAGTATATCATCTTTATCGATTGTGAAGGAAATAATGATCACCTAATTTGTGATATTGATAATTGAAAATAAGAGAATTGTGATATTCTATTTCTCATTCTAAATGAGATCTTTACAAGTGCTACCATCAATAAAAGATGAAATACTCCTTTAATATGGCAAAAAAGAGCCAAAACTAATACTAGAAAGAGCTTATATTATTCAATGGATGAAAATTTCCACATTGATAAAATTTATAATCTATTACATCCTCCAAAGTTATTACATTGAGGAAAGAGATTCCATATTGATGGTGTGCATTATATTTTACACAATTGTGTATGAATATATTAAGTTATAAAGATATCACATTAATGGATATCATATTGTGAAAACAAAGACAAGATAATGAATGTATGTTCATCATATTCACATATATAGATTATGATGACAAAAATATTGGAAGTATTATAATTTATCATCACATTGAAGCTCTTACAAATGTAAACTAAAAGTTTACTTCTCCTGGCAAAATTATTTGGCATAACCGGTTAGACCATCCCGGTTCTACAATTATGCGAATTGAGAATATATGTGGTTAATTTTGAAACATTCCACACACATCAATCTAAGTTGATTATTGGATAACTATTGACAAAAATAAGCAATGAATTGCTTACCTAAAGAATTAAGGGTGATATTTGGATCCATAAGATACATCCAACATATGATCTATCTAGATATTTTAATTGATGCATCAACTAGATATTCACATGTGTCTAGAGTATATACTCGCAACATCCAATTCGCGAGATTATTAGCTCAATCATCTTGATTATGAGCATATTTTCATGATTATTCAATGAGTGAAATACGTCACTGAGAATATTATCATATATGCATGTATCTTTAGATGAAGAACATGAATTCGCATCATGCCAACGAGTTATAATAAGTTCCCCCCGTTATAATTGGTTTTGGGTCAAAACATCATATTTCCCATAGAAGAATATTTAGATGTGATATATACATCTCAATTGCTCCACCACAATTCATTAAGATAAGTCTCAATAATAGAGATTGGGAAATTATATATGTTGGGTACGAGTCTTCGTTGATAGTAAAATATTTACACTATTGTCGGGAGATTTATAGATGACTCGTTTAGATGAACACATCATTTTGTGATTCAAATTTCCCAATATTAGGGGGAGAAAATCAAAGGTTGGGCAAAGAGATTCGTTGGAATGAATTATCATTATCACATTTTGATCCTCGCACTAAATAGTATGAACTTGAAGTTCATAAGGATAATTCATTAACAAAGTTGAGTTAATCAACTGCTAGATGTTTCAATGACCCGGATATAGTGACATAAAAAATCTCTTATGCCAACTATATTTGCTCCAACATAAGTGATTTCGTATTGGTAAAAACACAAATGATTCTAAAGCACTCATGAAGTATGAAAAATCAACCGATTCCAAAGATATAAATCCTTAAAAGGTGAAAAGGAGCTTTAAATTAAGATGGTCAAAATTGAGGGTAAGATAAAGATATCAAACAAATACATGTGCTCCTGAAGAGCATCATGTACCTGATAATTATGAATGAAAGATATATCAATGTATTTGATGAAAAACTTTGGAATCATGATGAAGTCAACGTTGATGAAAAAATTTATTACAATGCAGCGCTAAATTTGATAAGCGAAAATGAGGATCATGAGCCAAATTCATTAATGCATGCAAAGAAAGAAATGATTGGCCAAAATGGAAAATATGATTGCGACAATATTATATTCCCTAGAAAAATGAAAAGTTTTTTTTTTATATATAAAAAGTCTCTACACATTAAGATATAAGCAAACGAGACGTATATATTTATCCCACTGCGATTATAATAAAAATCGTAAAGTTGTGGGTTATAAGACATCTTATTCTGAAAGGTTTTGTACAATGACAAAAACCTTATACTATTGGTTATGATGAAACATATTTTCATTTGGTGGATGCAACAACATTTCATTATATGAATAGTCTGGCAGTTTGTGAAGGGAAATATTTGTCTTTGATGGATGTCATTACAACCTCTATGTATAGTTTGTCTAATAATGACATATATGCGTATATGAAATTTCCGGAATGATTCATTTTGCTAAATGCGAACAATAAGTCAAGTTCACGTGAACAGTATTCAATAATATTATTGAATTGACGTCATACGAATTATGAGATTGAGAAAGAATGATATATTTCGTATACCAAATATTTTCTATGTTTTATTTGTCAATTTAATACTTGATTTTTATTATTAAATATTTTTGGTTTTGAAATTATATCGTATCAAAATTTCTATGACTTTCTTTTGTTTTGAAAATGCGTTTTCTTTATTTCCAAAGGTTAAGAAGTCATCATCTTATTATCTATTTGATTAGCTATTGAGACTCGTGAAGAGTTTCTCAAAGAAATTAGCTATTTGATTAAAGAGTTTGAGATGAAAGATATGAAACAATATCATTGCAAATCACTTGCAGATTGAGCATCTCTCAAACATGAATGTTGTTTATCAACAAAGATACACTACCGAAATGTTGAAAATTTCGATATGGATATACATTGTCCATAACTACCTTGATGGTAGTAAGATCATTATATGTGAGTAGATGTCAATATACATCAGTAAAGTAAGAATCATTTTGTCATGAAATATCGCATCTTAGTGCAACAAGAGCACTCATGAATCTTGCTAGTCTTAAGACTTAATTCATCTATCAATAGTTATTTTTGGCAAGATTATACTCTATTCTCACTCAATGACATGAAGATCCATTGAAGCATATACTATGTTATGGTCAAATAACATAAGATTTCAAGTTATTTTATTTGAGCATATTGAAAGACATGTCAATGAGTTACATGGTCTTTAAATATCAATACGATCTTTGCGTTGGTCAATTATAAATTGAGTTAACTTGGCAATATAACTATTTGGTGGTTTGTGAAACAAACTATAAAGCCACATCAACATTCACATGCATGATCATATATATAATGCATAATGAGTATATATATCCTCAAGTTGTAAGAGGATCGCATTAGAAAATCTAAAATAATATGTGTTTGACGAAATTATTTTTCCAACACGAATTTCTAGATACTAGTGGAATAACTAGTGAAAATTATGATCAAGTGACAATCTAGCATATTTGTTCACAAAGTTACTTTATACATCAAGATCATTTGTATAAAATTGAAGTTCAAAGATTGAACGATTTTGAGTCATCCTATCATGAGGGGGAGTTAATACGCACTGCACTCTTTTTCCCTTAACCATGGTTTTTCCCATTGGGTTTTCCTGGTAAGGTTTTTAATGAGGTAGTATGTGATAGCGTATTATACGAACAATATATTATATCCCTATAGATGTATTGTCCTTCTATTGATTTTCCTCTTGTAAAGTTGTAAAGGGCATATCATTAACCATTGGACATTCAAGGGGGAGTGTTATGAATAATATTGTAGTGAATGTCCATGATTCACATAGGATGCTACCTTTACATAAGATGCTACCTAGGATGCTTCCTTAACATTGATCATAAGAATCAATGTCTTCCATGACCCATTTTCTCCCCATTTATATGTAATTATATGAGCCCATTCATGACTCATTATTCTCTCTATTCATATGTATTTACATTAGCCTATAGGAGTTATGTATTATGTGCCTATAAATAGAGCACATCATTGTATCTATTGGTATGAATAAGAAGAAGCAATTCTCTCCTCTTTCTCTCTTGTGTTTTCTCTCTACTTCATAGTTCACAGTTCTCCATCATTTTCATAACAATTTTAACATTTATTGCCAATACCTGTTTTCTTTTGCTAAATATACACAAAATTATAAATTTTTTAATCTATTCTTCAATTTTACACTAAGCATTGGAGAAGGTGTTTGCTAAATATTTCCATATTTTAATTTTACCCATTATGAGTTATAAGACCAAAAAAGTTATGAGACCAAGCATTTGGTCTTATAGCTCAAAAGTTAAGTTGTCAACAGCTTAACAAATAATGACTAAAATTGTAATGTTTAATATTAAACAATCAAATTACCTATACCTTAAAATACAATAACTAAATTGTAATTTTACAGTTATTAAAAATGGAATATCTTAATATGTTATTTATGAGTTATTTTTTTCACAAATAACCCATGAATAACACATAAATATGTTATTCATTTGTTATGTGAAGAAAAATAACATAAAAATATTATACGAATAATGTACAATAAACGACTAAACTATTAATAATACATAAATAACGATTAACCCACTAATAACACATGTTCAACACGCCAGACAAAATTTCCTATCTATACCAAATAATTTTGTTTAATCCAAATCCACCCATCACCTAATCAGATGAAATTAAAGTCATGTGGTAGTGGTACACGCCTAGAACAAGTTGTAGCGAGCCAGAAACTTGTTCCCAGTGGCGGAGCCACATGTAATTCAGGGGTGCTCTGCAGCCCCTTGAATTTTCAATTTTCATGTAGAAGAATGAAAGTGTTCCAAAACCATTTGGGAGGATGGAACCGCATCTCTCCTCCAATAGACAATAAACACTTACATTGATTTCCATATCAGCCGCATTAATTAAGTTATTATTATATGTATATATTTAAGTCTATTTGACCGTCTAAACTTTTGGTAATTAGTACTTTCATTTGTTTGGAATTTGTACAAAATCATCTCATACCTTTAGAAATAAATAGATGAATATCATACGTTTCAAAATCATACAAAATCATCTCCTAATCAACTTTCCCGGCTGAATCGCCTTGTCAATATGCCAAGTCAGCAAAAAATGTACATGCAGAAAATCCAACTCATCTTTATTAACCCAATAAATCACGTATCGAACATTTCTCAAATAGTGAAGGAATAAAATAAAATACCCAAAAAACGAGTTGGTGTGGGTGGGTAGGGTTCGATACATGACCAATTGGGTTAATAAAATCGAGTTGGATATCCCAACTGCACTTTTTTTGCTGATTCGGCATGCTAACAAGGTGATTCATCCGGAAAAATTGACGGTGGGATGATTTTATATGATTTTGAAACGTATGAGATTCATCTATTTATTTTTAAAGGAATGGAATAATTTTGTACAAATCCCAAAAACGAATAAGATTTCTAATGATAATTACTCCTAAACTCTTCACAAATAGAAATTCTTACTTGTTCACTTTCCGCAATACTTTTTGATTCATTTTTCAAGTGTTTTTTTCACTTATTTGTTATCGGATTTGTTATTCGAGTTTGAGTTTGTGGATAATTCATTCTCCCCTCTCTCAATTGACAATTTGAACTCATTTACTCTCATTTTATCCTTTTTGTTGCCATTATCATAGACTAAATTTGTTTTTTATATGTACAACATTTGATAAAAAGATACATTCAAGGATAAATTTGAAATCTCACGGTGGTTCATAATATGTGTATTGTTGAATTATTATTTAGTTATTGTATGAATGTTAAATATTATGTTGTTGACTTTTATTTGTTTAGGAGTAACTTTTTACCATACAGTTGAGATGTTTTATGTTACGAAAGGCACCCCCTTGGCCGATTTCCTGACTCCGCCACTGCTTGTTCCCAGCTGAAATAATGTCATCTCAAAGTCCACTTACGTCTTTATCGTTGAACACGAATTCGAGAGCTCTGTTGACAAATGAAATAGCTCCAAAGCCATATGTTTATAGAATCAAAATTCAAAGATTCCAATTATTTAGGTCTTCAGCCTTTCCACTCCAAGCTAAAGCTTTCCCAGCTCCCACTGATGTTTAAGTATATCATAGAAACAGTAATATCAGTAGGGTTTGTGTGACGTTGTTATGGACTCTGAATGAGTTATGGGTTAAAGTAATTTAAAATCATTACTGTGCTGTATCATGATTCATGACGGTGATACAGCAATCCCTCTCTTTTATCGGTTTCTTTTGCAGCTTTAAACCGAATAAAAACAATGATCGGTTTCTTGGATGCATCGGATGGACGGGAAAAAGGTTTAGAAAGAATAAAAGATAGAGGAAGGGATGACGTTTTCGACATGCGGCACAGTAATAATAGTAAAACATGTTTTGGTTTAATTAATTATATTTGTAAGGCCAAAAGCAGAGGAACTGAAGAAGGGCAGAGTACTAGAATAGAAACAGCAAAAAAAGCAGGGAGACAGTTATTATAAGATTTAGTCAGGAAAACAGAAATAAGACTGCTTTTTTTTTTGTCCGTGTCAGGAAGCACAAGTGAAGATATTAGAAGAGGGCAGGCGTATGGAGCGGAATGTGCCGGTTCTGGGAGAACCCCAAAAGCGCAAAAACACTCTGCTGTTACTGCTGCTGCTGATGCTGATGCCTGTTCCGTTTGTTTCTCTATTCCTCCGGACCCAATACCATCATTTTTCTTCGTAACTTGACATTGTGCGTGGACCACTTGCCGGTGAAATAATATAATTAGAAAGGGATTGAGATTCAATATTTTTAGTTTTAGGTTAAGTAAATCAGTTCAAGTAAAGGGTTTAATTCGAAACGGGTTAATAATATTATTTAATTATATTTTTAGCGATGTGGATCGGCTGACATGGTACAACAGCCAGAAAAAGTTCCCGTTGGCGTTAATAGGATCACGTCGTAACGAATTCCATAATAACGGGACGTGTCTGTAACAAATTGAAATTTCGGGACTAATTTATAATCGGGCCCAAGTTATCTAAAACAATGCACCAGTGCAAGTTTTTGCACATCCAAACACTAATTCAGCAAAAAAGTACAACGATTGAGAAGCTAAGGCTATCTTCAGCCCTATGGGAAAAAAATGCAAAATGACAATTTAGTGTCTAAAATCATCCTCCAACCCAATAGACAAGAAATTTGGCCATTGGTTATGCATATGCAAAAGTGGACCCTACTACTAAATGAATAAAAAAAGAAGAGACTCCATCACTAAATGAATAAAAAGGTGGAAAATGCACATGATTATAATAATTTATTTATCTTTAATTATTCTTCTATATGATTTTAGGTGAGTTTCGATCCGCCAAATGATTATTTGACGATTACTTTTTTTTTAAACTCAAATCATCAATCATTCATTAAAACTCGCAAACTGCGCAAATTTCCCCGAGTACATAATCCATCCCTATCGGAGAAGCAAACCCCACAAACAGGGATGCAACTAAACAAGATCTCTGAGCTAACGCATGAGCTACCTTGTTTCTATTTCTCATAGCAAACTGGACAACAAAATCAGAATTAGTATCTAATAACTCCAAACATTTCTTTATCAACCCACCAAATTATGTACGATCTAAGATGCGGCCCGATACTCTGTTCACCACCACTTCAGCATCCGTCTCGAATTCCACCCTGGTTAACCCCAGGCTCCGTACCCACCGCAACGCCTCCAACATTGTGAACGCCTCGCACTCCTTCGGTAAAGGGCTGCCCGGCCGTGTGTCCATTTTATATGCAATAACCGCTCCAGCTCTATCACGAATGCACATCCCCATTCCGAACTGACCACGATCACGAAAGATAGCGGCATCACGATTGCACTTCAGCCACCCACTCCTAGGCGGATGCCACAACCCGCAAACCGGCACATGTGCTCTCATGTGAACCGCCTGCCTGCCCCTCGCCGTCATCCACTCCGCCAGCCATTCAAGGCCATTACGAACAATAATGTCCGCCGGTTGACTTACACGGTTCCAAACACGTGCATTTCGCTCCTTCCACAGACACCAAATCAGCATAGCCACCCTCGACAGCGTCGTCTCGCTTTCAGAGCGTACAATGCCAAACAGCCACTCATCGAATCCCTCCGCATGCTCCATATGTCGTTCCACCATAGCCAATAACCCTGCCTTCCGCCAACAATCCAAGGCTACCTCACAGGTCACCACAATATGCTAAAAGGTCTCCGGTTCACGGCAACACATACCACAATAAAACATAACTGCAATACCTCGTTGCTGAAGTGTCATGCGTGTGGGTACGACACCACGAGCAGCTCTCCATAACAGGTTTTTCACTTTTGGCTGCGCTTGCACCACCCATAACTCCTTCCACGCACCCGGCACTCGGAGAGAGCTCATATCCACCAACATATCCATAATCAGCCTATATCCCGACCGAACACTATACTCTCTTGTGTCTCCAAAGTGCCAAATACGACAATCAACTCCTCGATTGCCCACAAGTGGAATTGCATAGATTTCCCTCCTATCTCTTTCATTAAAGATCGCGTCCACCACCTGTGAATTCCAACTAGATAGATCCGGCGATAGGAGGTCACCAACTGCCCAACCTTCGGCTCCAAAGGGACACTCCGACGACGTGTATATATTGTCTGGATCCCTCAACCAAGCATCATGCCACACACTTATATTACGACCGTCTCCAATACTCCATCGATGTCCTTCTCTAATGACAGATTGAGTTGCAATAATGCTCCGCCAAATCTGACTCGGATTATTTCCAAGTTGAGATGTGAGGAAATCATCCCCTTTAAACTATTTAGCTTTGAATAAACGTGAAACAAGAGCACTCTGGTTAGAAATAAATTTCCATCCCTGCTTCCCAACCATCGCGAGATTGAAACCATAGAGATATCGAAGTCCCATACCACCGTCTTCCTTTCTCATGCAAAGCTTCTCCCACCTCATCCAAGAGAACCCTCTACTCCCATCATCTTTCATACCCCACCAAAACGAGTTCATCATTATCTCCAACTCCTCCGTCAACTTGGGAGATAATAAGAACACGTTCATGCAATAAATGGGTATAGCTTGAGCCACCGCCTTAATCAACACCTCCCTTCCACCTTGTGAAATTTTCCTACCCACCCAAGATTGGAGTTTTTGCCAAACTTGGTCCCTAAGAAAACCAAACGCCTGCCTCTTTTTTCCGTCCAATAAGCGCCAGCATGCCAAGGTATTTCCCTGTATCAAACGAGTTGGACACACCCAAAATCGAAGCCATAGCATCTTGAAGCATTCCATAAACATTTTTACCACACACAATCCCCGACTTTTGGAAGTTGAGAATCTGACCCGAGGCTGCCGCATATTTTGTTAAAATACTCCTCATTTTACGTGCCTCTTCAATCTCCGCACGAAAGAAGAAGAAGCTATCATCTGCAAAAAGAAGGTGACTCAAAGTGGGAGCTCCATTACACACCTTCAAATCATGAAGGCTACCTTCGCGCACCGCTTTATGAATGAGCGATGATAACCCTTCTGTACAGAGAACAAACAGAAATGGCGATAGCGGGCAACCTTGTCGGAGTCCACGACTTGGTGTAATCCTCCCATAACGAGAGTGATGACACTCGATTTGACGTGATTATCAGCCTCATTTAAGCGACATTTCTTTGCTTAAGACATGGTTTTTAGGGTAGAATAACGAATATTCAATCGATTGCCCTATCTCGTGCCATTTGTGTTACCTTGGCCCGTTTCGGGTCTATTTGATGGTTTTCTAGTGTTTTTATGTTAGCACAGGTTTTTGCCATCAAATAGAGTAGCCATGGAAGTGTCTAAGGCGTAGGAACCTCGAGGAATCAAACTGGAATCGACCCAAGGAGCCAGTCAAAGTCAAACAAAATCCTGCCCGAGTACAAAGAGATTTTCGCCGAAATTGAGCTTGCATATTCAGCAAAAATATTAGTGCATTCAACTGGTGCCGAGTCAAAGGACATCTTTGGCGAAAACATTGTACTCTTCGGACCGAGAATACAAGGCAGAGAAAGCACTCCCGAACACAAAGGAATTTTCGCCAAAATTCTTAAGGAATTTTCGACGAAAATAATACACTATTCCGGATCAGTTAGGGTTAAGTATAAATACTTAACCCGGTGGCCAAAAATGAGGGGAGGCATTCGATACAATCATAATTCGCAAAAACACAACTTTTCGAATCAGAATCCTCCCAAGTTCTGGAGCGAAGAGTTGGAGTTCGAAGAGCCGGATAGAGATCGTGACGCCATCCCTTCCACCTCGACGAACCGGAGCTAGGAGTGTAGATTACCGAAGATCGGAGTCTGTCAGAGTCGTCTGAATTAGGTTTTTCGGATTCTTTTCTGTTCTTCCTCTGAATGATGAACTCTTTCTTTGTCTTTGTTTCTTCTGTAATGATCATGAGTAGCTAAACTCGTTAGAGCTTAGACTAGATGAACCCTAAGTGACCTAGGATTTAAAAGCGGTCACGGATCGGGGTGATTAGATTCGAAATTCAATCAGTTATTTTTCATGTTTGATACGTTCTTCATTGTTCATGTTTCTTGTCTGGATTGATCACCTAGATTAGATTCTGGTTAAGCTAAGGATAGAAGCGAACGCTCGCCTTACTTTAGAACATCGAATTGAACAATTAACCTTATAATTGGAGTGTGCCTTTCGTAGGAACCGGTTAGGGTTAATTCACTGCAAGAGTAACTCATTAATCATTAGTAATTACACCAATTAATTAAGTCGTTGCGAGAGGCGACCGTACCCGGGCGGCTAGTTAATCTTGGTAGTTAGAACGGATAAAGCGAACGTTCGTCGGTCTTAAATCTAAGGGTAAGGAGTTATGGTGGTGTCTTAGTAATTGATTGAATGAGAATCAAAATCCGCTGATCTGTTGATTGCCAATGCTCTGGGAACGAAGGGGGATTCAAAGTCTAAGTTCGTCTGTCATTCTTGTTTTCAAACCCTAATTCCCAATCTGCTTTAGTTTAATTTGTTTTAATTTTTCTGCATTTCTTAGAAATAGAAGTCGTGGAACTCACACCACGCACAACGTGTTTTCCTTCGAGTATTTTGCTAGTTCTGAAGTAACCAATCATAGAGACCCTCGGAATACGATCTGCTATACGCTTTTTCTTAGCATTAGTAGTTTTTATTTGGTTGAATCCCGACCAACGACCGGGCGTTCACCAAATTGGCGCCGTTGCCGGGGAACTTCTTTTGATTGTTCGAAAGAAGAACTGGCAATTTATTCTTCTACTTTCCATCTTTCATTTTTCCACCCACTTCGATTTTACACTGGTTTTGTTTGTCTTTGTTATCTGTAGGTTTACAGGTGTATGCCTCACCGTCCTTGGACTCGCTCTAAAAAAGAACAGGCTAAGATTGCAGGGAATCCAGGCAGTTCTGCTACACCTCTACGATCACAGATTCTGAAGGAAGGCAGATCCAATCCATTCATCACTCCGATCAAGATCGAGGAACCGAAGGAGAGTTCCTCATCTCCATCTTCACCTATACCATCATCTTCATCCGCTTCATACACCGAGTCACTTTCACCACCTCCATCTCCCACCATGGACGATAGATTACCACCACCAAATGGCGATCAACCGCCACCACCACCACATGCACAGAAGAGTCTAGCAGACTATAATAAGCCGAGCGCGACTAGCGTTTGATCTGCCATTGCTGTTCCGCGCATTGAAGGAGATCCTGACTATGAGATCAAGATCCCATTCGCGACTAGTTTGAAGGCAGACCCCTAGACAATCCGTGCACTCAACTTGCAGACTTCCTTGATCTCTGCAGTACTTTTAAGAACGGAAACCTCAACAAAAACATCCTTTGTCTGAGAGCCTTCCCGTTCTCTCTAAAAAGCGCTGCTAAGAGGTGGCTTACTGGCAAACCACCTGGCTACTACACTAACTGGGATACTCTGGCTCAGGACTTTGTTGAAGAATACTTTCCTCCGGCCAGAACAACCGCCATCAAGGACAGCATCGCCAGATTCTCCCAGAAAGAAGGAGAAAGCTTGTATGATACTTGGAATCGATTCCAAGAACTTCTCTACACCTGCCCTCATCATGGATTCGAGTAGAGGCAGTTAGCTAAAGTCTTCTCTCGTGGACTTCGAGAAGAATCTGCCAAGTGGGTCAATTCTCTAGCTGAAGGGGATTGCACTAAAATCACTCCTGAAGCTGCTCTTCTTCACTTCGCAAACTGTGCCTCCAAGTCAAGGAACTGGGAGCGACAATCTGAAGGATCAAGGAGCAAGCTAGATCTCGAAGCAGCCATCAAGGCAGAGGTAGAGAAGCATTTAAAGAAGTCTACCACACCGATCAAGCCACCGGCAGCTTCTGTGTATGTTGCTGATTGCGAGTGGTGTGGAGCTTGCGCACATAACGGAGGTCGTTGCCAGAACTTTGGTAAGGCAGAAGTCTGGTCTGCCGAAGAGGTAAATTTCATACAACAAGGCTTCGTCAATAATCAGAATGGTTATGCTGGTTACGGTAACTTCAGACAGCAAGGGAACTATCAAGACAGACCCCCTACAATGCTGGCGCCAATCATAACCAGAACCAGAATAACCGCCCGGCTGGTCCAGCTCAGGATCAGAAGCCTAACCATCCGCCGGCAGGTGTCTACCAGCCGCCGCATCGCAATCCGGGTAATTATGGAACTGCTCCTGGCAATCGCCAGAATCAATATCTTAACAATACCTATCCAGGTCAGCAGCATCAAAGAGATAATAATGTCAGTGACCTGGATAAGAAGCTCAGCCAGATCATCACAAGACTCGATGATCATGACAGTCAGTTCAAGGCTCAAGCTCTTCTCAATCAAGAACAGATAGCATCTGGACAAAGAATTGAGCAAGTTGAACAACATCTCGAGCATGCTAGCATCTGGTCGACCATTTGGCCAGCTTCCAAGCCAGACAGAGCCAAACCCGAGAAAAGAACAGGCTAAAATGGTAACTGCTCGAAAACTCCTGAACTTAATTACTGATGCTTATTCTGTTTTACGCAGGATCGCTGAAACTCCGGAAGAAGAGGAAGAAGAGGAACAGAAACCGGCGCCTAAGGAGGATCCTCCTCTTGCACCATACGTCGTAAAGCCTCCTTTTCCTAGAGCATTGCTGCCAAACGCAAGGATCGAGACTGGCATGAAGGGGAACAAGGAAGGATATCCTGACATTCGTGCTAAGAAACCTGTTTCTCCATATCCAGCTAAGTTATCTGATCCTGGTTCTTTTACTTTGCCTTTGGTCATTAATGATGTTGAGATTGAACGTTGCTTAGTTGATCTAGGAGCATCTGTTAATGTTATGCCTGTGAGTCTATATGAAAAGTTAAACCTAGGAGAACTTGAACCGCCTAGTATGCAACTCGTCTTTGCTGATAGATCGCTTAAAACCCCTAAGGGAGAGATTAAAGACGTTGTCACTAAATGTGGTCCGTTCACGTTCTTAGCTGATTATGTGATTATGGATACTAGTACAGATGATGCTACCATTCTCATAGGTCGACCTTTCATGGCTACTACTGGAATGAATATTAACGTTCCAAATGGTTCTTTAACTTTAAGAGTCAGTAAAGAAACAAAAACGTTCCGTCTTAAAGATGGCATGAAATATGACTCTAGGAATGAAGAATCTCACTGCCTAGCTGTTGAAACGGTGGGGTTGACTCCGGTCAACTCCGTTACTAATGCTTCTCCCAGTGTCTCTAGATCAGCTGTTGCTGCAGATATTAAACAGGTCATTACGAAGAAGCCAAAAATTTTGGTTCAGAAGCCGCTTAAGAAGAAGAAGAAGGAACTGCAAGCCTCTTCTAAACCACCGAGCAGACCTCGAGGAAAGAACAAGAAGACGAAGCCCCAAATGGTCTGGAGACCAAAAATTCATGAACTCCGACGAGAGCGTGAAGGAGAATCTAAGTTGGGATGTCTCCTAATACCGTCCAGGTATCGTCCAGCTCAAGGACGTTAATAAAAGAGCGCTTCGTGGGAGGCAACCCACGGCTGGAGTCTGTTTTAATTTTTGTTGAACTTGGTATTTTAGAGTCGGTTCGGGAGAGCCAAAAGTGTCAGTTTGTTTGATTTATTATTTTTCGTGTAGATTCTGCATGTCATAGAGTCAGTTGCAAGTTGATTGAGGTCGTTCCGATTTTTTTGAATTTAACTGTGATTTTCTGAAGTTGGCCAAATTTACGAAAATATTTAAACACCCGGACAGTTCAAAATTTTTGGCGAAACCACCTTTGTTTTCGGCGAAATCGATTTTCAATTTTCGAACTCAATCTCCCTGTTCATTGTTTTCGGTTAGAAAAGTTTTTGTTTTTGGCGAAACCATTTTAACTGATATGGCGCCGAAACCGTACTATCATTTTCGGCGAAACCGCCTTCGAAAATCCGGCAGTCCATTTTAACTGATATTTTCGGCGAAACCACCCTCCTATTTTCGCCGAAAATAATTTTGAAAATCACGCAAATCTTCCTTTAAAAAATCCGGTCCACCCCCTCTCTCATCCTTCACCCATTTTCGTTCAACTCACCGAAAACCCCCCTTATCTCTTTAAAATCGCCGACCGCCTTTCACCATTTCAATCCGCCGTCGCCGCCGTAACCTGCCGCCATCGCCGACCGCCGCTGCTCCCTTCCCCTCCCTTGTCCGATCCCAACGAGCCCTAGAACGTTCGAATCGGAGCTTTGCAGCTCCAGTTCTCCGAAAACCTCGTTTTCAACGTTTTTCACCGATTTCTCTCAACTCGTTCATTTTTTAGCAATCATGACTTCAAGGTAAGTTGTAGAGCTTTTTCATACGAATCTTTTGACATATAGATTGCCGAATTTCGTCAGGGTTGACTTTTGGTTGACTTTTCGGTTTGCCTCGTTTTGCGTGCCGACTGTTTCGTGTGAACTAGGATTAACTGAACTTATAGAACTGTTCTAGGATACTTAGGGAGTTCCGTGCTTAATTGCCATATCATTTCATCATGTGTTGCTATGCATACGATTAATTCCTTGTTATGTTGACTTTTGTGAGAAATGTCGGTTTGACTTTGAATTGCTGTGATCATTTGGCTGTCTGATGTGTTCATTCTCGTTCATATTTTCGTGCTTGCCATATGAGATCATATTTTACCGTCATTCTCCAAGTTATGATAGTCTTGCCATGATTAGGGTTCGATATGCTTAAATGTTTACTTCCAAACTGTCGGTTTGACTTTTTGAACTCTGATTGTGCTTATCCGACTCTGGCTGTTCCTAAGTATGTATTTTACTGTCTATGATTACCGGTTACTCCGCTTTGCTTACCCCACTTAGTTTTCCTCATTTCTTTGTGAAATCGAGTTTTTCTACTAAGTGTGGGGTAGGGTTTTGGTTGACTAATCTGGTTTCATTCTGGTTCTAGGAACACCACTTATGAGCGCAGGACTAAGGCGCGACTTGATGGCGCCTCGAGCTCAGGAGCTGCCGCTCCCGTCACACCTGCTGTTCTGGGTCCACCACCTGCTCTACCCCGCCATGTTGGATATCATCCCACCATCGCCCGTCTACCAGATTTCTATTTTGAGTGCTTCCAGAAGATTCAGCACGTTCGGGGAGCTGACGTGCGCCCTCTCTCCATGGAGTCCCTGCACGATCATGATGAGGACTACCACCAGAACGTGCATGACGCCTTAGCACCGGCTGGTCTCCTTGAGCTGACCACCATCGCCACCGAGTTCCCGGACATTGCCCTCCAGGAGTTCTGGGCAACCTTTGATCTGGATGAGCACAAGAGGAAGCAACGCCAGAAGGTGATCACCTTCTATCTTGGTGGGGTGTACAGGCAGCTCACCTACGATGAGTTTGCCGCTCATCTCGGCATCCCCTATGAGCACTATCACGATCATCACCTCGGTTGGGGAGAAGATGATGACGGTGAGGAGTACAACGCGCTTTGGAGCCACATGACAGGCGTACCTGGCGATTGCCTCGGGGAGAGCAACTCAGTTAAGTCTCTCTCTCACCCGCTCTATAAATTTATTCATATGTTTTGGCGGAGGTCACTTTTATATGTTCGAGACAAGGATCGCCACCATATCCTCAAGGAGGAGCTCATGCTTCTCCGAGCCATCCGAGAGAGCTACCCTCTCCACCCCGGTTGGGTACTGGCTCGCATCTTCCGCCAGATGACCAGGAGGAAGACGCCACCCCGCAAACTCTTGGGAGGCAACTTCATAGGACAGCTCATCCTCTCATTCGGCATCGGCCAGGAGTATGGCCCGCACATTCCACGACATCCAGTTCGGACCGTTGGAGGAGACTTAGCGGTTGAGTACGACTTAGAACTCGACCTCAGTCCCCATGTAGCAGCTGATCCTCCACTCCAGCCTGTGGTCGAGTCAGAGGAAGAAGATGATGCTGAGGAGCAGCCGCCGCAGCCGCCGCCTGAGTTTCATGATTATATACCCTCGCCACACCATCAGGCAGGGTACATCCACCAGTCGCCGCCGCACATCCCCGAGCCATATCCGGCGCATACTCAACAGCCGCAACACCACCCCGCGGATGTTGGAGAGTTATACGAGCGACTGCAGGAGTGGCGAATCACTGACAACGCCACTCAAGAGGCACGATGGACTATTATGCAGCAACATATGCGACGCGCCGACCGGCGATATGAGGCACAGATGGCGTGGCAACGCCAGCTCGGCGAATTTCTCCACTTTCCACCTCCCGGCTCACCGGACCAGCAGTGATCGGGTTGTATTCCTTTTCTGGTGTCTTCTTTTTATTTATTCTTTTCAGATTTTGGTCCAATTTTTCTGTGTGGATCCGGGACACTTGTCCCGGTTTCCTTTTTATGTTTCATTTGTTTTTGTCTTGTAGGCAATCGGTAGACTCCATTTGCTTCAGGTTCTGTTACACTTCCCTCAGCTCTCAGGATCCGTGCTTACCCTCTGAAATCAACCGTCCTCATCCAGGTTCTTACATTCCACTCTGAACTCTAAATTAGTCCTGTGAGGACACAGTCCGATTTAAGTGTGGGGTAGGATGCTAGAGAACTTTACATGAACTTGATTGCCCTTGATTGTGTTTTATGTGTGCCTCGTGATTCCATTCCAGTCTCTCTAGCATTAGAATGGCTCAGTTCTTGATTTTTGATGTTAAGTTGTTGTTCAAACTTTCATAATGATGCTTAGACTGCTTAACCTAGAACTTGAGAACCAACTTGTATGCTTTGATGCTAAATTGCCTGGTCAGAACAAAATTTTAAAATCACACTTGTAGTTTGTAGCCTTGATTGCATGAAAATGACCGAATCCGACTAGCAAACCAACTGTGAGCTTTTGATCCATTGCACGTAACTTGCAATTTAATTCTTTCTGAGTGGTTTTCTGTTTACTTGAATGAGTTAGAATTTGCATGAGACCTACTCGAGACCACACGATGACACGAGTTCTAGAAGGATAGGGGCACCTAGATTCAGCTACTAAGCCAGATAGCCTACCAAACGATAAATCCACTAGGTTTAGACCCTTGAGCTTGGCCTATTTTTTCGGTTCGATAATACATTACAGCCATTTCCCATTTCTTTCATTCCCCGTTGATCCCCTGTGGTTGTAGTTCTAGATTGACCTACCGGAAGTCAGTTTGTGGTAACCTGCCTATAGCCATTAAACAGGTGATCTTAGCTAATATGTCCAGACGTGTAAACCCCTCTAGCAACTAAAAGAAAAACCGGCACAAAAGAAAAAAAAAAGGTAAGTAAAGAAAGAAAAAGAGAAAAAAAATTTCGAAAAAAAAATGAAGAAAAAGAAAATCAGAAAAAGTTCAAAGTGTAGTTCAATAAAACGTTCTTCTCCCTACAAATGGATGAACGAAGTCAAAAGAAAAGTTCAAAAGAAAGTAAAGAAAAAAAAATTGTGCAAAAAGAAAATGAATAAGTGCTAGGTTGCTTGAGGGTACACTACAAAAAAAAAGGCCTTTAGCGTCGGTCAGTTAGGAACCGACGCTAAACCCTTGACTCGCGTTTGACCAAGGGTTTAGCGTCGGTCGCTTATCGACCAACGCTAAAACATGTCGATAATCGATGCTAAATTTGGTTTTCGGTCGGAAACGAAGCCAACCAGCTTTAGCGTCGGTTACCGACATGTTTTAGCGTCGCTTATCGACCGACGCTAAAACATGTATATATTTAAACCTCTCAGCCGCCACCCTAACCCTAATCTCATCTCTCTCAGCCTTCTCTTCCTCCTCCAACCTTCTTCTTCCTCTTCCATTTTCTTCCTTCTTCCTCCTCCATTTTCTTCCTTCTTCCTCCTCCAACCTTCTTCTTCCTCTTCCATTTTTTTTCCTTCTTCCTCCTCCATTTTCTTCCTTCTTCCTCCTCCAGCCTTCTTCTTCCTCTTCCATTTTTTTGACCTTCATTCTTCTTCTTCCTCTTTCTTCTTCCTCCTCCAGCCTTCTTCTTCCTCTTCCCTTTTTCTGACCAGCCTTCCTCTTCTTCCTCTTTCTTCTTCCTCTTCCTCTACTTCCTTTTCTAGATCTCCAGATCCACCTTCTTCCTCTTCTTCCTCTTCCTCTTCTTCCTCTTCTTCCCTCTTCTCCGTCGTCGCTGCCATCGCCACCGCCGTCGCCGCCATCGTCGCCACTGCCGTCGCCGCCACCGTCGCCGCCATCGTCGCCGCTGCCGTCGCTGCCACCGTTGCCGCCGCCAGCACCAAAAAAATGACCTAATAAATCTAAAAGCACCAAAAAAATATGACATAATAAATTTAAGTGACCAAAAGGATGACCTAATAAATCTAAGTGACCAAGATGCATAACTGGAAAATGGAGTGACCAAATCTGAAAAGGAAAATATAAAATGAATATTAAAAACAAAAAAAAATTGGGTTGGTCAGCGATTCATTTCGGTCAGCTCAATATTAGCGTCGGTCGTGGTTTAATTTTAGCGTCGGTCGTGGAAGAACCGACGCTAAAATTTAGCGTCGCTACTTTTGGCGTCGCTTGTTGTAAGCGACGCTAAATATTTTAGCGTTGGTCAATGACCGACGCTAAAGCGCGGTTTCGACCGACGCTAAACTCTCGTTTTTTGTAGTGGTATCATAGGACGAGCGTTCATTATTCCACCCGTGTTTGGTTAGACGGTAGGAAGCCATAGATTAGATTCGAGGGAAGTTAGTCAAAAGCTACACCGCACCAAAGCCATCATCATTCATCCCCATCATCCATCTCATTATAAACCCGAGTAATGTAGATTTCATTACGGTCCTAGCAGGAAAGTCCTTCTTGACTAGATACTCGTGTTGTCACAGTGGTGGAGATGTGGTCGAAATGCAAACCTATGACAGAATTCGGTAACAGAAAATGATCGAGAGCAGAAACACGTCCCTAAACACAGAGAGTGAGAGTTCCCATTGTACTATATACATCCTGTGTGAGGAGTCTGGTTGGTCAGGTCAAATTCGTGCATAATTGGTTGCTAATTACTTGTCGTGTGCAGTTTATTAGTGAGACCAGGTAGTTTGGCTGATCTGTATGCATGTTAGGTTTCGTGTTCTAGGATCGATCTGTCTAATAATTCATTGTGTTTGATTGAGCTCCAATTTAATCGATCTTATCATTTATGAACATGAGCATTTCTATTCAGTTTGCTTGAGGACAAGCAAAAGCTTAAGTGTGGGGTATTTGATGACACTCGATTTGACGTGATTATCAGCCTCATTTAAGCGACATTTCTTTGCTTAAGACATGGTTTTTAGGGTAGAATAACGAATATTCAATCGATTGCCCTATCTCGTGCCATTTGTGTTACCTTGGCCCGTTTCGGGTCTATTTGAAGGTTTTCTAGTGTTTTTATGTTAGCACAGGTTTTTGCCGTCAAATAGAGTAGCCATGGAAGTGTCTAAGGCGTAGGAACCTCGAGGAATCAAACCGGAATCGACCCAAGGAGCCAGTCAAAGTCAAACAAAATCCTGCCCGAGTACAAAGAGATTTTCGCCAAAATTGAGCTTGCATATTCGGCGAAAATATTAGTGCATTCAACTGGTGCCGAGTCAAAGGACATCTTCGGCGAAAACATTGTACTCTTCGGACCAAAAATACAAGGCAGAGAAAGCACTCCCGAACACAAAGGAATTTTCGCCGAAATTCTTAAGGAATTTTCGGCGAAAATAATACACTATTCCGGATCAGTTAGGGTTAAGTATAAATACTTAACCCGCGGCCCAAAACGAGGGGGAGGCATTCGATACAATCATAATTCGCAAAAACACAACTTTTCGAATCAGAATCCTCTCAAGTTCTGGAGCGAAGAGTTGGAGTTCGAAGAGCCGGATAGAGATCGTGACGCCATCCCTTCCACCTCGATGAACCGGAGCTAGGAGTGTAGATTACCGAAGATCGGAGTCTGTCAGAGTCGTCAGAATTAGGTTTTTCAGATTCTTTTCTGTTCTTCCTCTGAATGATGAACTCTTTCTTTGTCTTTGTTTCTTCTGTAATGATCATGAGTAGCTAAACTCGTTAGAGCTTAGACTAGATGAACCCTAAGTGACCCAGGGCTTTAAAAGCGGCCACGGATCGGCGGTGATTAGATTCGAAATTCAATCAGTTCTTTTTCATGTTTGATTCGTTCTTCATTGTTCATGTTTCTTGTCTGGATTGATCACCTAGATTAGATTCTGGTTAAGCTAAGGATAGAAGCGAACGCTCGCCTTACTTTAGAACATCTAATTGAACAATTAACCTTATAATTGGAGTGTGCCTTTCGTAGGAACCGGTTAGGGTTAATTCACTGCAAGAGTAACTCATTAATCATTAGTAATTACACCAATTAATTAAGTCGTTGCGAGAGGCGACCATACCCCGGCGGCTAGTTAATCTTGGTAGTTAGAACGGATAGAGCGAACGTTCGCCGGTCTTAAACCTAAGGGTAAGGAGTTATGGTGGTGTCTTAGTAATTGATTGAATGAGAATCGAAATCCGCTGATCTGTTGATTGCCAATGCTCTGGGGAACGAAGGGGGATTCAAAGTCTAAGTTCGTCTGTCATTCTTGTTTTCAAACCCTAATTCCCAATCTGCTTTAGTTTAATTTGTTTTAATTTTTCTGCATTTCTTAGAAATAGAAGTCGTGGAACTCACACCACGCACAACGTGTTTTCCTTCGAGTATTTTGCTAGTTCTGAAGTAACCAATCATAGAGACCCTCGGAATACGATCTGCTATACGCTTTTTCTTAGCATTAGTAGTTTTTATTTGGTTGAATCCCGACCAACGACCGGGCGTTCACCAGAGAGTTATTAATCGACACCTCATACTCCACCGACATAATACTCATCATCATCCACCCCACCCATTTATCTGCAAAGTCCAACTTCTTAAGTATTGCCTCGAGGTACTTCCACTCCACCCGATCGTATGCTTTTGAAATATCCACCTTCAAAGCCACCTCCCCATGTTTATGATTCCTCCGCAAGCTCATAGTATGAAGAGCTTCGAAATAAATCATGACGTTATCAACGATCGACCGACCTTGAATAAATGCGGATTGCTCTTCCGATACCAAGCGAGGCATAATCGTCCGCAATCTATTTGCCAACATCTTCGCCATAATTCTATGAAGCACATTGCATAATGAGATTGGTCGTTGATGAACGTTGTAATGCGTGCAATCAAATAACTACCAAGCTAGAAGCTATGGTATATTGTATTCCACGAGCCTCTTCTACTTGCTTACTCAAATATGATGACAAATTTTACTCAAAGTTGAACACGGAGTGCGTGGTGTGAGTTCCATGACTTCTATACTAAAAAGCAAGGTGAAAAGAAACAAAAATTAAATGCAGAAATAAAAGAGATTGATTGATTGACTTTGACAGACGACATGTGAGCTTAGACTTCGAATCCCCCTTAGATCACCAGAGCATTGGCAGTCAACAGACCAGCGATTTTCGATTCTAGTTCATTCAGTTCACAGACACCACCATAACTCCTGACCCTTAGGTTTAAGACTGGCGAACGTTCGCTCTATCCAATCTAGCTACCACGATTAATTAGCCGCCCGGGTACGGTCGCCTCTCGTAACGACTTAACTAACTGGCGCAATTACTAACGAATTATGAGTTACTCTTGCAGTGGATTAACCCTAATTGGTTCCTACGAAAGGCACACTCCAATGATTAGGATAATTGTTTGATTTGGTGTTTTAAAGTAAGGCGAGCGTTTGATTCTATCCTTAGTTTAACAAGAATCTAATCTAGGTGGCCAAACCAGACAAGAAACATAGAGAACAAAGAACAAATCAAACATGAAGGAGAAACTGAATGAATTTCGAATCTAATCACCGCCGATCCGTGACCGCTTTAAAGCCCTGGGTCACTTAGGGTACATCTAATCTAAGCTCTACGAGTTTAGCTACTCATATTCAATACATCTCAGGTAGGAAAGACAGAGAAGAACTGTAAAACCTAATTTCGACGAATCCTTGCAGCTTCAATCTGCTGGCTCTTCAACTCCTAGCGCTGGTTCTTCGAGATGGATGGATGGCTTCACGATTCGTTTCTGGCTCCTTGAACTCTATCCACTCGTCCTCTCTCTCTCTGTCCTCCAATTTCCGAGTGTAAGTTGTACGATATTAAATCAGCCACCAGTTTCTGTATTTAAACCAAACCGCAGACAGCCTGATTTTCACTTGCATTTTTGCCGAAAATATGGGGAAGTTTTCGGTGAAAACTTCGGTTGAAATGTTGACTTGCTCCGTCTGTTTCTCCTGTTCCGAATAGTTTTGAGTTCTCAGCGAAAACTATAGGGTTTTCGCCAAAATTTATCATTGTGAGGGACTGCCGTTCCTTCTTGAGTTTTCGGTGAAAACTCAAGGAGATTTTCGCTGAAAATATGTGTGTAAAGTAGAGCAGGATTTCTCTTGACTTGAATGATTTCTCTGGTTGATTCAGGTGCGATTCTTCGGGGTTCCAATGCCTTAGACACGTCCTTGGCTATCGTATTTGATGGCAAACATCTGTGCTAACATGAAAACACTAGAAAACCATCAAATAAACCCGAAACGGGCCAAAGTAACACAAAAGGCACGAGATGGAGCAGTTGAGTGAATATTCACTATTCTTCCCTAAAAACCGTGTCTAAAGCAAGGAAATGTCGCTTAAATGAGGCTGATAATCACGTTAAATCGAGTGTCATCAAAATACCCCACACTTAAGCTTTTGCTTGTCCTCAAGCAAACTAAAATAGAACACACTCAAATTCATAAATGACGCGAGATCAAACTGAGATTCAATTTCTAACAATTTGGATTAGACTGTTTCACGCAGAAAGGGTGACCTACACATGCCAGAACATCAACCAAACAAGCTTTCGACCTTACTAATTTTCTGCACACTTCAAGTAGTATTTTAAACAAAACTCGTTTCTTGGCAATACAATTAATCATATTTAACCAACTTTGATAACACCAATTCTAATCAAAAAGACTTTAAGCTCTAGCCATGATGTGGATGTGGAGGTAGGGAAAGTGACGTGGCTATCGACTCGACTTCATCCGTTTCTAGATCTGTACGTTACATGTTCTAGCTAGGATCGCTTTAAACAACATTTTATTTCAAGCACAACTCTTTCCTTCGATTAATTTACTGCATACTAGTGCTCGATACCAAACACTTCACTTAGGTGTTGGACCTGCCTAGCTCACAGTATTTGTGCCTATTCTAGTGCTCAACCCGAACACTTCACTTAGGTGTCGGGCTTGCCTAGCTTTATTTTCAGCACTTTAAAGAACTTAGCATTGATTTGCACAACTTTATTACTTGATTTAACAATTTAGCCATTTGATCCTAGCTAGTTATAACTTTTTACACAAGACTTCGAATTGGATTTCCGCCTAATCTCAAGCCACAATCACAGGTGATCAAATATGGAGTGAAAAACATGGGAGAAACTAACATTTATCATCTTAGATCGGTGTTATCGAGCTTTATTATTAACAAGTCAATTGATTCAAGTTTCAACTACAAGAGTGATTTATGATTTGTTATGACCTAGACTCATTTGATATCAGTGCCAACACGTTGGTTACAAGTTCTAAGTGGAACAGTCTAGATGTCATTTTTCAAAATTGAAGTCAATTTAACATCACAAGTCAAGAATTGAGCAATTCCATGCTAGAGGGATTCAAAATTGCACCACAAAGTCACAGAAAATCCAGCAAGATCATGCATAATCCTAACATCCTACCCCACACTTAAACTGTTCTGTGGCCTCACAGGACTAAGAAGAGGTGGAGAGGTACGAAGAACCTGGAAGGTGATAGGTGGTGTAGTGGATGAACGCGGAGAGCCCGAGGCGGAGCGGAGTAGCTACTCAAGATCCTGCAAAACACAAACAATGAAAAGACCAAAAGGATACCGGGACAAGTGCCCCTGATCCACATAGAAAAAATTGGACCGAAATCCGAGAAGAAGAAAGAAAAGAAATGGAAAGGATAGAAACAACCTGATCACTGTTCCGCAGGTGGGGGTGGAGGTGGTGTTGGGATCGGTGAAACGCCAAGTCGCTGCTCCATCTGTTGTCGCCATGTGAGCTCATCCCTCTGTCTGGCTGCCTGGTCGGCCATGAACTGCTGTAGAATGGTCCATCGCTCGTTCTGGGTCTCCTCATGTGCTACTCGGTCCTTCTGCCATTGAAGCGAACAAGCCGAGTAGTCGAGCTGCCACTGCTCAATACGTGCCAGCCGATCAGTAATCTCAGCGGCCATCTGTGGGCGCGGGGTGGTGGGCGTGCAACGAAAGGTCGATGCCCCGTGCTACGGTGAGTTCGACACCTATGTGCTCAATCGGGACACGAGGAATATCAGGGCCCCATTTGTCACCAAGCTGGAGGTTGTCGATCAGACATGAAATGAAAGGTCCGCCCGGAAGCTCAGAAGGAAGTTTCTTGGTGGTAGTGCGCTTGTGGAAGAATCGTGCAAGCCACCATCCGGGATGGAGGTTTGCATCCTCCTCTAAAGCATGGAATATCACGAGCTCCTCCAAAGAAACATGGTGACGGCTCGTCTTGCTGCAATAATACAAAGACTGCACCCAAACATAATGCAAGAATTTAAGAATAGGGTGAGCGATGTCACCTACCGTGGGGTTGACGATAGGTGTGATCTCAGGTTGGCAGGAGGCCCATTTCCACACTTCTGGGTAAGGATCACTCGTGATGGAGTAGGTGTCCGCGAAACCAAGGAATGTATCCTGGAGGTTGGCGTGCGGATCCAGCAGGCGGCCGAACTCGAGGATGGACTGTAAAACACAACTTAGGGAAGACCAGAATCAGAAGATAAGAATCCTACCCTACACTTAGGTTGACAAGTGGGGGCAAGCAAGTTGACCGAGAGATCACCGAACGAAACATAGCAGCAAAGGAACGGCCAACACGTAGGGAAGGAAAAACGGCATTCAATCAAGCAAGCATGAGAAATAACACAGATCGATAATCACAGAGCACAAAATAATTCATTAGCACGACCCCACATACATCAATTCATGAGGCCACAAAGATCAAAGGGAATTGCCAAAACCTAGCCAAATGACACCGAAACAGCAAACATGCAACTCGAGGAAAATCCAAAAAGTCAACCAAAGTCAACCGTGCCGAAAACTGAAAGTCGAAAAGCGAAAAGATTCAAAATCAAGGGCTGAACAACTAACCGTAAGGACATGACTCGAGAAAATGATTGGAAATCCGGGAAATCGACGAAAAGCTTGAAAAACTCGTTCGGGTGGAACCGGAGCTGTGGAGCTCCGATTCTAGGGTTGGAGTCGGAAATCAACGAAGGAAGAGAGGAGGGTGGTCGGTTGGTTGTTGTTTGGTCGGCGGTGGCTTGCGGTCGGTGAACAGGGGTGGTGGCTAGGCGGATCAAAAGAGAGAGGGGCTTCGGCGAAAATGACTGGAAAAAGGGGGGGTTTTGCGAAAACAGAAAGAAGGATCAGGGTTAAATAGCCGGTTCCCAAACCCAGATTTTGGCAAAAAGAGGGGAGGATTTTCGGCAAAAATTTTCTTAAAAATCAAAAACTTTTCGGAGAGAAGGCCGGGTTTTCGGTGAGAACCGTTGGCGGCGAGAAACAGGAGGGTTAGGTTGGTTTTAAAACTGGAGTTTTCGGCGAAAATCTGGGGAAGTTTTCACCGAAAACTTGCTAGAAAATTGGCACGGTAGTTTTTTTTAAGGAGGGTTTTAAAAGGAAAAACGACTCGAAACGAAAACAACTGACTCCAGCCGTGGGTTGCCTCCCACGAAGCGCTCTTGTTTAACGTTTGTGAGTTGGACGATACCTGGATTCATGTCATGGTTCTGTCGTAAAGTAGTGCACGTCGATGAAAGAGACAGCTAATCCTTGCAGATACCTCTTTAGCCTGTGACCGGTGACCATAAACGGCTCTTGATCATGCAATTTAATTAAGACGCTGCCCAAGGATGTCTGTCGAACCACGGTATAAGGGTCGGACCAACGGGACTTCAGTTTACCCGGGAAGAGTTTCAATTGAGAGTTATATAAGAGGACTTCATCTCCGGAGTAGAACTGCTTGATCATCTTCAATTGGGAGTCATGAATTCTCTTGGTACGCTCCTTGTAAAGCTTCGTGCTCTCATATGCGTGGAGACGGTGCTCCTCAAGCTCGACGATCTGGTCGTGACGCATATTACCTTCCTCGCAGTGCGGTTGCCGCCGAAGTGTCCTCTAAACTATCCTTCATGGCATTTACGCATGATGTCAGCTGCTTCGATGTAAGAGACACATCTTCGGATCATCCCGTCAGTACTAATGCGGTATAAGAAAGGCTCATCCCAGAAGTATGACTTGGCCTCTTTGAAGAGCTTCTTGCGTGCATTGTAGTCCAGCTCAGGAGGTACGATGCGGTGAGAGAGATAATTAGCCAGGGTTGCATACCAGGGTTCTTCTGAATCAGCTGCGTTACTCAGCTCTTGAGCGTGAGGGGTTGCCCAAGGCTCGATAGCTATGCGTTTAACCTGTTCATACGTTTCGACACGCAACAACTCATCAGGAAAAGAATCATTGATAGGGGTAGTAGTAGACTTACCTGTCTGTGATTCCTCGAGTCGTGAGAGGTGATCGGCTGCCAGGTTCTCAGCTCCTTTCTTGTCTTTAATCTCTATATCGAACTCTTGGAGAAGAAGGATCCATCAAATGAGACGTGGCTTCGAGTCCTGCTTGGCTAACAGATGGCGCAGAGCAGCATGATCTGTATAGACGATGGTATGTGAAAGAACCAGGTACTGTCTGAACTTGTCAAAGGAGAAAACGATGGCCAGGAGTTCTTTCTCTGTAGTAGTGTAGTTCCTTTGAGCATCATTCAACGTCTTGCTAGCAAAATATATAGGATGAAATCTCTTCTCCTTTCTCTGACCAAGAACCGCGCCAACGGCGAAGTCGCTAGCATCGGACATGATCTCGAATGGGAGATTCCAATCTGGTGCTGTGAGGATCGGTGTGGTTGATGAGCTGCAGAATAGCGGTGCGATCAAATAACTGTCAAGCACAAAGCAGGACAGATCGTATTCCATGGGTCTTCTAATGATCGTTTACTCAAATATAAAGGCAAGTTATTCAAGTTTAAATACTTCGTGCGTGGTGTGAGTTCCACGACTTCTAATTCTAAGAAATGCACGGAAATTAAAAATTAGAACTGAAAACAGATTGAAAGATTGGTTGAAAACAAAGATGACAGACAAACTTAGACTTTGAATCCCCCTTTGTTCACCAGAGCATTAGCGATCAACAGATCAGCGGATTTTTATTCTTATTCAATCAATTCTAAGACACCACCATAACTCCTTACCCTTAGGTTTAAGACTGGCGAACGTTCGCTCTATCCGATCTAGCTACCAAGATTAATTAGTCGCCCGGGTACGGTCGCCTCTCGCAACGACTTAACTTAACTGGTGCAATTACTAATGATTTATGAGTTACTCTTGCAGTGGATTAACCCTAATTGGTTCCTACAAAAGGCACACTCCAATGATTAGGTTAATTGTTCGATTTGATGTTTTAAAGTAAGGCGAGCGTTCGCTTCTATCCTTAGCTTAACCAGAATCTAATCTAGGTGATCAATCCAGACAAGAAACATGAACAATGAAGAACAAATCAAACATGAAAGAGAAACTGATTGAACTTTGAATCTAATCACCGCCGATCCGTGACCGCTTTAAAGCCCTGGGTCACTTAGGGTTCATCTAGTCTAAGCTCTAAGAGTTTATCTACTCATGTTCATATCAAAAGAATCAAAGACAAAGATAGAGTTCATCTTGAACAGAGGAAGAACGGAAAAGGATCTGAAAAACCTAATTAAGACGACTCCGGCAGAACTTCGATCTTCCGGTACACTACAATCCTAGCTCCGAGTCTTCGAGATGAAAGGGATGGCGTCACGATCTCTTTCTGGCTCTTCGAACTCTAACTCTCTGCTCCAAAACTCGGGAGAATTCTGAAGTATTTGGTATTAGTTGGAATTATGATGTATATCTGATTTTGGGCCGCCGGTTAAGTATTTATACTTAACCCTAATACTGCCGATTTTTGCCTAGAATTTTCGCCGAAAATATGAAGGGATTTTTGGCAAAAATCTCTTTGTAAATTGACTGATCGCCGGCTGAATTCTCCTGTGATTTCGGACGTTGGGTTCTCGGCGAAAACTTGGAGTTTTCACCGAAAAGTCTCCTTGGTTGACATCAGCCGATTTGTGCTTGTGTTTTCGCCGAAAACTCCAAGAGTTTTCGGCGAAAACTTCAGTGTAAAATGGAGCAGGGTTTGGTTTGACTTGAAAGACTCCTTGGATCGATTCCGGTGCGATTCCTCAAGGTTCCAACGCCTTAGACACGTCCTTGGCTACTTATTTGACGGCAAAAACCTGTGCTAACATAGAAACACTAGAAAACCATCAAATAGACCTGAAACGGGCCAAAGTAACACAAATGGCACGAGATAGAGCAATTGATTGAATATTCGCTATTCTACCCTAAAAACCATGTCTTAAGCAAGGAAATGTCGCTTAAATGAGGCTGATAATCACGTCAAATCGAGTGTGATCAGCGGTGGTGAGTCTAGTCTTCAAAGTCTCAAAGGCTGCCAGACAAGCTTTATCAAAAACGAAAGGAGGATCTTTCTCAAGAAGCTTCGTCATTGGAAGAGTTATCTTGGAGAAGTCTTTGATGAATATCTGGTAGAATCCAGCATGACCGAGGAAGCTTCGAACTGTCTTAACCAAGGTCGGCGGAGGCAAGCTGGCGATGGTTTCAAGCTTGGCGCGATCAACTTCTATACCGAGCTTAGAGATCCTATCTCCAAGAACAATGCCTTCGGTAACCATGAAGTGACACTTCTCCCAACTAAGAGCTAGGTTGGTTTCCTCACAATGAGCTAGCACCTTGTCCAGATTGGCCAGGCATTTGGAAAATGAGTCTCCATAGACGGAGAAGTCGTCCATGAATACCTCCACCACATTCTCTACCAGATCCCCAAATATAGCAAGCATGCATCTCTGAAAAGTGGCAGGAGCGTTACATAAACTAAAGGGAATGTGACGATAAGCGAACGTACCAAACGGGCAGGTGAAGGTCATCTTCTCTTCATCGTCAAGCTCGATGGGGATCTGAAAGTAACCGGACATCCTATCTAGAAAGCAGTAGTAATCATGACCAGCCAACCGTTCTAGCATCTGGTCAATGAATGGCAGTGGGAAGTGATCCTTTTTGGTAGCATCATTGAGTCGTCGATAATCGATACAGACTCTCCATCTGGTAACCGTGCGAGTTGGAATGAGCTCACCCTTCGGATTAGGGATGACTGTGATTCCTCCTTTCTTCGGGACAACTTGAGTCGGACTGACCCAAGGACTATTAGCAATAGGATAGATGATACCGGCATCCAGAAGCTTGAGGACTTCCTTCTTCACAACTTCCTGCATCAGAGGGTTTAGTCGATGTTGCGGTTGTCTGACCGGCTTGAACTCTTCATCTACAACTATCTGATGGTTGCAGAAGGTTTCAGAGATTCCTTTGATGTCGGCCAACTGCCAGGCAATGGCTCGAACATGCTTCTTGAGTAGCCTGATCAGCTGCTCTTTCTGCTCGGGAGATAGATTCGAATTGATGATGACTGGCAGCTGGCATTCCTTCCCCAGGAATGCATACTCCAGATGGTCAGACAGCTCCTTTAGGGTGAGCTCTGGCGGATTCTCATATGAAGTAGTTATCAGACTCGATGCTGGCTCGATGTGTGTAGGGGCATTAATGGGTGTGAATGTCGCCTTCTGCTCGTCTAACTCATCTTGCCATAGGCGCTGCTCTGGATCTTCTAGTGCACTGTCGATTCCTGAAATCAAACACAACTCTAGCGGATCACTAGATAAGGCATTAGTGACAAAGTTGGCTGAGGACAACTCTAGGGGATCAATAGTATAACAGTTATCATCTTGAGCAACAGAGTATCGCATGCTATCTTTAATACGAAATGTAACACTTTCTTGTCCTACACTTAAAGTCAACATGCCTTGTTTGCAGTTAATATTTGCACCAGCAATTGTTAAGAAGGGTCGACCTAGGATAAGCATTCCGTCTAACTCACGGGTGTCTAGAGCAACAAAATCTGCAATTATGGTAAAAGGGCCACAACAAACAGCTACGTCTTCTATCACACCCCTAGGCAGTTTGACAGACCTATCGGCTAACACGAGATGCAAAGTAAGCGGTTTTAATTTCCCTAGGTTCAGCTTTTCATACAGATAAACAGGCATAACATTAATAGAAGCACCAGAATCAGCCAGACTACGATCAATTTTAATACCATTAATGATGCACGGTAATGTAAAAGGACCGGGATTAGAACACTTAGCTGGCGGTGGTGGCGGCTGTCATATGGGAGATGGCGCACCGAAGAGAGAAGCGCATTCGTTAGTGAGCGTGACAGAGTACGCCTCCCCGTTCTTCACTCTCTTCACGAGATCCTTAAAGAACTTCCCAAGTGGTGGTATAATCTCTACAGCTTCTGTTACTGGTATCTTGATCTCTGCAGTCTTAAGAATATTGTACCACTTCTTATAATGGGTGTCGTGATCCTTGGCTTTGCTCATTGCAGCTTTTGGAAAGAGGATCCGAGGTATATATGGCGCCAAGACGGGCTCAGGAGCTGTCTTGGGAGGGGGAGCCGATGCTTCTTCTTCCTCTTCTGTGATATCTTCAATCTCTGGCTTATCCATGGCAGCACTGGCATCTGGTATCACGTCAGGTTCCGGAGCCTTTGGGTCGGTTGTTTGCTTGCCGCTCCTGGTGGTAATAGCTTGAGTGTGTTCACTCTTTGCACCGAGATCTGCTTGAAATGCCGTCTAATTCAGGAAGGGATTGCTAGTGAAAAGTCTTGTCATATTGCTTATTGCATCTTCTATCCTTTGGCTTTGAGCCCGCTGCCCTTAATTTAGTGCGGCTTGAGCTTTTAACTGATTGTTGTGGTCGTCGAGTCTGCTCATGATCTGATTGAACTTCTTCTCATAATCTATGTCTCTATTGTAATACGGCTTTGCTTGGAACTGTTGTTGTCCTCCAATGAATCCCGGAGGTCTTTGTTACGGATCTGCAAACCGGTTGTACTGGTTCTGCGGTACGTAGTTTCTGTAACCGGTGTAGCCTTTCTGATTGTTGGCGAAGCCTTGACCAACGAAGTTCACCTCTTCTGTAGACCAGACTTCTGTTTTACCGAAGTTCAGGCAGCTTCCACCGTTATGAGCACAGGTTCCACACCATCCACAGTCAGCCGAAAAGATGGTGGCTGACGGGGGATACCAACTGCCTGTAGATGTTTCTGACCCTCTGCCTTGATCTGCTCTACAACGCTCATCTGACTCTTGGTTCCTTCTCTTTGCCTCTCCCAGTTTCTAGATTTTAAAGCACAGCTGGCAAAATGCAGAAGAGCTTCCTGAGGAGTAAGGGCGGTGCAATCTCCGCCAGCTAGGGAGTAAAGTAGAGCAGGATTTCTCTTTACTTGAATGATTTCTCTAGTTGATTCGGGTGCGATTATTCGGGGTTCCAATGCCTTAGACACGTCCTTGGCTACCGTATTCGATGGCAAACACCTGTGCTAACATGAAAACACTAGAAAATCATCAAATAGACCCGAAACGGGCCAAAGTAACACAAAAGGCACGAGATGGAGCACTTGAGTGAATATTCACTATTCTTCCCTAAAAACAGTGTCTAAAGCAAGGAAATGTCGCTTAAATGAGGCTGATAATCACGTCAAATCGAGTGTCATCAGTCGTAATTCCTTCATCGAACTCGGTACCTCCACCTTTGGAAGAAGAATGATATTTGTTTCTTTCACAAACTGTGGTAGCCTACACTCTTCCAACCACGCCACACATTCCCTGAACAACACACGCCCCACCTCCTCCCAAAATTTTTGATAAAAACCCGGATTCAGACCATCTGGTCCCGGAGCTTTATCCGGATGCAAAGACAACACCGCCTCCTTCAATTCCTCCATCAAAAAGGGGACTGTGAGCATATCATTATCGCACTCCTCCACCCTAGACTCCATTGCCGCCACAACTTCCTCAAGCTGACAATCACCCTAGGTAAAAATCTCTTGAAAATAATGCACCGCCAACTCACCCAACTGCACATCACCCTCCACCCACCGTGTCGTCTCGTCCTTCAGCCGTGTTATTTGTTTATGTTTTTTCCGAGCATTGGCCATTGCATGAAAGAACTTCGTATTGTTATCCCCATCAACTAACCAATATTGTTTTGCTCGTTGTTTCCAATGTGTTTCTTGTTGGTGAAGCACAGCTAACCACTCCCTTCGACACGCCTCCAACTCGCCGCCAGCTCCTTCATCATCCCTTTCCCTCAACCCCGTCAACCTATCCTTCGTTGCTTTCTTCCGGCATTTAAAACGAGACACATGGTTTTTATCCCATGCATTCATTGCATCGATGCACTGCAAAAGACGCAACTCCATCACAACCCACGTGTGCTATCCCATTGCTTCAAGACCGTTGGCCTAAAGTCCTCCTCATGCATCCATTTATTTTAGAAACGAAAATAATACATCCTCGACTTATCTTCACTTCGGCCCATATGGAGAATAAGAGGATTATGATCAGATATAGGCGCAACTCCATTTACCAAGTAAGCGTCTTTAAACTTTACATGCCAATCTCCATTCGCCAAAGCTCGATCAAGCCGCTCCTCCACACAATTCGGCCGCCCTTTACTCCTAGCCCACGTAAAAGGATATCCTTCCATCACCACATCCACCAAGCCATAATCCTGAACCGCCTCTCTGAACCCGTTAATTAGCCAGACTGGATGATCATGGATGCCCTTCTTTTCTTCACTACACAAAATATCATTCAAGTCACCAATACAGCACCACGGGTCCGTACTCCGGCCAACCAAACCCCTCAACCGATCCCGCGACTCCCTTCTCCTCCTCCTATCCGGCTCACCATAAAAATCAATTAGATGAAATGTACCTTGGCGTTCATCCACCACCTGCATATCAATATCGGCCAGTGAGTATGAGACGATATTAAACTGCATTTTATTCTTCCAAAGTACACACATGCCACCACTATGTCCGACCGCATCCACTGCAAAACACCCTTCAAATTTAAGCGCCACCCGAACCTCCTCCATCCTCTACTTATTTGTTAACGTTTCACATAACACCACCACCTCAGGTCTGTGATCTCGAACAAGATCCCATAACACCTGAACTACACGGGTTTTACCCAACCCTCGACAGTTCCAACTCAAAATAACCATTGATGCTGGCAGGGCCTGCCACCATGCAGTCATGCCTTTGCTAGGTATTCGGAGTCCTGGATTCCGTTTGCTTTGCTCCCCCCACACACATCCTTCCATCAATATCCATCGACCCCCCGTCATTCTCTTTCCCATTCGGTCGGCTAAGCTTACGTTCCACTTGAATTTCAAGGCCCTCTTGTTCCTTATCGATCACACTCGTAATGGAACCAATTTCCTTATCAGCCAGCCACCTACTCGCACCAAAATTAGCATGTAACGAGTTTAAGTTAACATGACTCAACGACTTACGTGGGACACCATCCAACCGTTGCTCACCGCCATCATCACCACCGCCTCCGCCTGACATGCAACTTTCCCCTTCCACCAGCCACCTTTCACCACCCAGCGCACGCACCTGCCTCGGAGGCGCCTTGATTCTCCCATCCCATAACTTGACTATATCAGCTTCTGGAGTCCGAAACCGGATCTCACAATTCCTGTCCACATGACCAAGACGCCCACAAATATAATAGAAACATGGGAGTCGTACATATTTGAAGTTGCACATCAGCCACCCACCACCGGGACGTCGTACCTTCTTCTCCCGCTTCAGAGGTTCCTGGACATCCATAAGCACTCTAACACGCATAAAGGGATCCATCCAAGTAAAACCACACTTCTCATCATGTTCTACCACTTCGCCGATAAAGTTACCTAAGGTTAAGGCCACAACCCCGGTATGAAACGACGCCGGCAGATCATGAAGTTGCACCCAAAATCGCACCTTAGACACCTTGACCTCCCCGGCTCTTCTCCCTCCTTCATCTCATGCACCACCAGCAGATGCTTATCAAATGTCCACGGGCCGCTGTCCACCACCCACCGCAAATCAATATCATGAAAGAACCGAAACAAGTATAGTTTGTCTCGCATATCCACAACCTCCAAACCTCTACCCGGCCGCCAAATCTCAGCCATCCTATTCGGCATCACGTTGAAGTTGATCGGCCTATTCGTCAAAAACTTCTCAACAACGCAACGAGAATAATCAACTGCACCTGTCTCGACCGCCAAATCGGGAAAGACAAAGCCGTCCTCCTCCTCTTCTACTAGACTCAAAGCCGCCAGATCCTCCTCCGAACAAAGAAAAGCAAAAGCTCAGGATTTGTGCGCCGTCAGAAAACCCTAGAAACGCCGATATCGAAAAATCCTCATAAGGGTAACTTCCCATAACGAGAGAAAAGTGAAAAAAAAGACTCTATGTATCTTAATTCTTATTTGACGATTACTTGATAGACAAAAATATTTTAAAAAAATAATAACGGCCATAAATGATATGACTGAAATAAAACACAAAAAATGAGCTACAAAAATTTTACTCGGAAATGACTCAAATTTTATCGGTTTATTCGTCTCGACGAATGATGAACAACCGGAAAAAATTAAACCAAAATTTTTTTGGTGTTCATAAGTTAAATTTATCAAATTCAACACATAAAAATTATATTGTCGACTATATTTAGGGGTTGAAGCAATTGTTATTTTCGAGATGGCTAAATGTGCAAATTAGCGTTTGATCATTGCTATTTTTCCCACAGAGTTTAAGCCAGCCTAATATGATTATCAAGAAAAGTTGTAATCGTGCATACTTATGAAATAATTAATATAAGTCAAACAACTTAGTTGATGGTTTTACTAGTTCAATCGTAATTAACATTCATATAATCCTAAGACCTTCTCTAATCTTAAGGTCTTAAAACCTAGAATTTAAGACTTTAAAAAGTAAATAAAAGCACTAAAAGTAGTTTTTTCTCCAATCACAAAGTCTTGTAATTTGACGTCCTATCTTGATCTTATCAGGGGCGGAACCAGGATTCAAACATGCACTGAGCCGAAATTGAAATAAAAAATTTCTCTCTACATATATTGTGCTAGATATATTTTTTGGCTTCACTGTGTGATGTTATTAGTCACTAATTTATCGTGACCAACATCTTTTCTATAAATTATTAGTATTCCTCTTGACCAAATGAAAATTGGATGTGCCACCGGCGATTTTTTTTATTTCAATAATTTATCATCAATATTACATTCTTACTCATTCATTCATAAGCCGCAATAAAATGAATAGCTTATTGAACCATCTACACATGTCTATGAGATATTACTATAAGATAAGAGTATAGCCGTATAGTCAATATGATTGAGTCTATTAACTATATTAGGTTCTTTTAACAACACAAAGTTTTTTCAAATAGATTTGGTTTTCAAATCGTCGTATTAATATAACACTGAGCCTAATTTAAAATTTGCATTGACCCGGATTCGAAAAAATCACAAATTCACACTCGATTTAAATGCTCGAGACTGAAAGTGGGGTGAGCCGGGGCTCGGCCCGGCTCCCCCTACTTCCGCCCTGGTTCTTATAATTTGTTTTATAGTAGATATATATTTTAAAATTTTATAATTTATTATCATTTATGCATACACTACTATAATTAATTAGAGCAAACATATCAATAAAAATTAAATAAATTTGAACATTAGTTTTTATTTAGAATAAAACAACTTGTATAGTTGTATATATAACTTGAAGTGATTTTTTTATCTACCGGTACATCTATCAACCTTCCACTACCGCATGTCCAACCAACTTCTCCACCCACCACCATGATGTGAGATCTATCCACCGATTTTGGTTCATATTTGAAGCCATCACTCCTAGATTAAAGAAGTGTAACTAGTCTTAAACTCTCTATATGTTCATAAACATAATGGTTGCTGCAATTCGAGGCATTAGTTGGAGTACAAATGAGGATGAAGCCTTATGCATGGTATGAAATTTTCACAGCTCAGAAGCTTTGATGATTGCCTAATATTATATAGGTTTTGGAATGTGTGCACACTAGATATATCAACTTTCTGGGAGGAATTGTATGAAGGTGGTTTTGCAAGCTCGATTCAAGACTATCAATCATCAATGTAACAATGGTCATGGTAAAATATGGCTATGGTTAAAAGTTAAAATTGATTAATCGATCGACTTTGGTCGGTCAAACTAAAATTGACGTAACCGACCTACTTTGGTTGGTCGATAGGTCGTCGGTTAACAGTCACAAGGTTTACAATTTTTTAAACTGCTCAATCGAGGGTTATTCATCAGTTATTAATCTAACCAACTGACTCCCACCCTACAAAACCAACCTCTAGAATATCTTTTTGTTTTTTTATAGGGATATTTTTGTTATTTTAAATCTAGTGTGTAACTTTAATTAAGTTGATAAAGTGAGTTTAAATTTATTGTCTAGGTTTAATTAAGTGGATAAAGTGATTTAATTAAGTGGATAAAGTGAGTGTGATTGAATAATGATTACATTGGTAGAAGGGAAATAAGTGGGGCCACTTTTACAACCAAATAAGCTCTGACCAGAACTAGCGCGCGAGGGCTTGCTCAACAAGTTCATAAGAATGAAATCGGCAAATCTCGGCACTATCTAGCTCAAAATCCAAGCTTGTAGTTCCAGAGTAAAGAGTGACCATTAGTTAACTTTGGCAAAACAGAAGAATTGAAATGATATTTATCCATCCTTTCATTTAATTTGATGGTGGGTGTGGGGGATCCGAACTGAGTATCCGAGGCAGGCTAATGGGAAAGGTAGGTCAACAACTTTTTTTTTTTACGTCAATGTCATCATCATATTATTAATGCTCACACAAAGTACAGAGATCGTTCAGAGCATCAACAAGCCAAAGTAAAGAGGCATCACCAACAACCGGTGATGAAAGGTATCTCGATTGCCTAGCAAGAGCGTGAGCTACCGAATTACCACCTCTCCTAACAAACTGAATAGTCCAAGTCGGGTGGAACACTCCGCGGACCGCATGCACAAGTCTCCCGAGCTCGGTGAAGTCCTGATCTGCTGACGAGAAAATGTTGACAACACTCAATGAGTCGAGCTCAAAAATCACATTAGCAAGGTTCGTCGGCCCAACCCATCGAACAGCTTCCTCCAATGCTAATGCCTCGCACTCTGATGCACTCGGACACCCATCAGTAGCCACCATGCGATAATGAAGGAGCTCACCTGCACTGTTCCGAATGGCCGCACCTACACCCCTTCGTCCTTCCTCCCGGAAGAGTGTTGTGTGTTTTGGTTAAAACAATATCCATTAAATCGAAAATATTAAACCAATATCTTGATCGTAGTAAATCAAATTAATCAAATCATGCTAAGTAAAACAGGCACTATGATTATCAAACGGTGACACCTAAATGGTTGCGACCCATTGTTGAAAACGATGTCAAGCTCCTCGACTCCCTTTTGCGCTGCCTTGGTGATCTAGCGATTGACCAAGGCTTGATTAGCAGCGTCTTTTATTGGAGCAAACGAGAGTTTTAATGATTTTATCTATGGACAATCGTGTTGCTCCATAATTCGACCAACTATGTGCATGTATTGGTCCCTATATGCTAGCCCTTTCTGGAAGGACAAGTCAAAATCCAATTTTTTGCCATTATTAAAGCAATACCTGAAAAAACATATATACAAATTTAGTTATTATGGACACATATATGTATTATCAAGCATCAATTAAAATTGTAACGGTACCATGATTGAATACAATTAAAAAATTTCATAAATAGTTTTACCTAAATGGCTTGGCTAGAACGCTGAACTGAGTCAACTGCTTATGGTCAGAAAATCAAGAATATTTTCAACCACATCTACTGGCAAGGACATGAAGTCCTTACACTCAGTGACATTGTTGATTGTTCATCTGGAGATTGAACTAGATGCTCCTCTCTTAGCTCGATTGGGAGCAACATTGTTTATGATGCTATTCATTGTTGCTAGAGGAAGTAGATCGAAGGATATGTTGGAAATTTTGTTTTTGTTTTGTTGAATTTTTTTAAGGAACAATGTGATTTATATAGGAGGAGAGATAATGACCAAAATGGAAAAGATTTAAAATTTTAGATACGATTTGACTATAAGAACAAATATCAAAATTTCTTACTTATAAATCTTAATAAAATTCAAATTTTCAAAAGGAAATGTATTAATTCTAAAAATTAAATATAGACCATATTAGTTACAAATACAAATTATTTTAAGGTAATCATTTCAATTTTTATACCATAAAAGAAAATAAGTAAGAGCTAAATTAATAAATGGACTTCCATAATTGTTATCGTAGAAGGAATTTGTTAAATGGAAGATTAATAATAATATACTCATATAAATGAAATTGTATCACAATACATTATTAAATTTTGGATACTCACCACAAATAAAATTCCCACCATTCATCCAAAAAAAAAAATTCCCCACCATATTAGGATTTGATTTACGATTGACCAATGCATCTGAATAAAATCCATTAGCCACCTATCGAGACATAATAATACAAACAATACCATATAATGAAAAATCTTACAATTTTAATTTTATTTATTACATATTTAATCAAACATATATAAAAAATAAATATTTCAGTGTTAAATTGAATACAGAATGTAAATAGTTCTTTTTAAACTAGTTAGCCACAATTTAGATTTTAGCCCTGAATGGAAGCACTTAGTCATCGACCTCACAAACAACATAACGAAAAGAATCATATAAGAACAAATCTTAAAATTTAATTTCATTGAAATTCCATATTTCAATCAAAGATATAAACAAATGAAAATTTTACCTCTTAGTTAAAACAGAAGATAAAATCGTAGGCATATCATAATCAACAGTTTTAAAAATCAAGATATTCAACAAACCTAAATTAATCTTAACATAAACACATTTAAATGTGTTGTGTTTGTGCATAGAGGTTAAAAAAATTCATTCTAATGGTAATCATATAATAACAACAATAGTCATCTATAAACAAAATTTTCAACCAAGAAATTGACAAACATTTGCTCAAAGAAGGTCAATTTTACAATGAATCAAGCATGTAGGGTTTCGTTGATGTCCCCGGTTTCGGTTGTTGATCCACACAAGGAGCTCCAAACAGATACACAGATCTCATCATCTGCGTAATGAACAATATTAATGTAGTTAGACGATGATGAACACGATAATTGCAGATAAGTCTTAAGAGAGTGAAAATTGGAAATTGATGGATGTGTGAAACTTACCAGCCAATAAAACATTGTACTCGTCTTCATCTGTAGGGACTTAAAATCTATGGTGGTCGGACGAAAATACAACCATGTGCAGGTAAGGGTGGAAAGCGAAGTCGTTGATTGTGTCTGTGATGCAAGAAACATACATAAATACAATTAGATATGAAAATTACAATCTTGAAATGTAAGCAAATTGAGTAGATTCAAATGATTGAAATATCATATATCTACTGTTTAGTTTGTAGATCGTATATGCGAACTAATCCATCCTGCTAGACATAACAAAAAGAGCAAAGAAAGACTAATTAGAAAATTATAGACCAACAATTCTAACTACTCTTTCGAAAAAGCTGAGTAGAAATTCAAACAATTACCTGGCCACCAGTTCTAAGATGTCGTCCATGGGAATCGACATTGGAATGTATTTGCTGATTTTTTTTGTGTTTGAGATCTGTACAACCTATTGACAGAGAAAACATATGAGTGCGGCGTGGTAGTGAAAAGAATAAAACTTGATATATATAATGGAGAAATCATTAGTCCCCTGAACATAGTAATAGGTGTGGTAGGTTTCCGTCACTTCACCCGTTATGTAACTATACGGAAAGAGCTTTTATGTCATACAGGAGGCTTAACGGTAACAGAGACATTTTAAA